>JAQSNX010007268.1:0-28783 GCA_029532605.1 Oreochromis grahami | reverse complement strand
TTAAGAATAACTCTAGTGTGACAGAAGATTTCCACTTATGAGCCACCACATTTCTGACTGCTGAACTCAGCTCTGCATGATCATCATGCTTGCAAGACCAGTTGAGCTCTATATGATGAGGTGGTTAAACTTTTTAACTCACTTCAGCTCTTGGATGCTTTTTTTTTTTTTTTAGCAAGACCTTATGCCTATATTTATCATTGGGAGTGAATTTAACAGTATAAATGCTACAAACCAATTATTTCACCATTGACTTGCAAGTTTTGCTTCTGCTGGGGTAAATGTCCAGATAAAATTACGACAGGAGGACGGTCGCTCAAAGCTGCTTATTGACACTTAAACAAATATCTAGCATACCCATCAGCCAGGTGTGATTCTAAAAAAAATTCTGTTTTGTGGATTTGAAGCTTGAGCTCCAAAGCTGAGTACAGAAGGAATATTTGTGGGTTTAGACACCAGGCATAATCTGCAAATGATCCCCAGTTCAAGATTGGGGGACACACAAAAACCCAATTTCTGGCTTAGATAGTCTTAATGCCAATGCCATACCCAGATAAACGGGAGGTTTTAAGAAGGCTTACTCGTGTAAAGTCTGTACCAAATCAAACGTGCAGATCTGTCTGCTGTGGCAACCCTTGGGAAATAAGGAAGCAGACCAAAGTATCTCGACATTTTTTATTCCAGGATGCCTGTGTCTCCACAATCTATCAGAACTGGACACACAGATCAAGAACGTCTCAACTCACTAAAGTGATGATTGACAGAGAAAACCACTAAACCCTCAGTTTATAAATAAACCAAATATTTTAACACTTTTAAGAGCTGTAATAGATGCGTCACACTACTGCACAATACAGGCAATCCTGTATATTTGTATTCCTCCACAGAATTCAGTTGCAACACCTAAATGTCAAATAAAATACTGTTACGGCTGACTTCTAAGGCTGCAACACAACTTACTCCAAAGCTCCTAAATACAAACCGGATTCCAAAAAAGTTGGGACACTAAACAAATTGTGAATAAAAACTGAATGCAATGATGTGGAGATGGCAAATGTCAATATTTTATTTGTAATAGAACGTAGGTGACAGATCAAAAGTTTAATCCGAAAATGTATCATTTCAAAGGAAAAATATGTTGATTCAAAATTTCACCGGTGTCAACAGATCCCAAAAAGTTGGGACAAGTAGCAATAAGAGGCTGGAAAAAGTAAAATGTGAGCACAACGAAGAGCTGGAAGACCAATTAACACTAATTAAATGGTAAATGGCCTGTATTTATATAAACGCTTTATTAGTCCCTAAGGACCCAAAGCGCTTTACATATCCAGACATCCACCCATTCACACACACATTCACACACTGGTGATGGCAAGCTACGTTGTAGCCACAGCCACCCTGGGGCGCACTGACAGAGCAGCAGGCTGCGGACACTGGCGCCACCGGGCCCTCTGACCACCACCAGTAGACAACGGGTGAAGTGTCTTGCCCAACGACACAACGATCGAGACTGTCCGAGCCGGGCTCGACCGGTAACCTTCCGATATGCAAGGCGAACTCCCAACTCTTGAGCCACGTTAGGTTAATTGGCAACATGATTGGGTAAAAAAAGAGCTTCTCAGAGCGGCAGTGTCCCTCAGAAGCCAAGATGGGTAGAGGATCACCAATTCCCACAATGTGGAGAAAGATATCAGAAAGGTGTTACCCAGCGAAAAAATTGCAAAGACTTTGCCATTTATCATCATCAACTGTGCATAACATCATCCAAAGATTCAGAGAATCTGGAACAATCTCTGTGCGTAAGGGTCAAGGGCGTAAACCCATACTGGACGCCCGTGATCTCCGGGCCCTTAAACGACACTGCACCACAAACAGGAATGCTACTGTAAAGGAAATCACAGAATGGGCTCAGGAATACTCCAGAAACCATTGTCAGTGAACACAATCCACCGTGCCATCCGCCGTTGCCAGCTGAAACTCTACAGTGCAAAAGAAGAAGCCATTTCTAAGCAAGATCCACAAGCTCAAGCGTTTTCACTGGGCCAGGGATCATGTAAAATGGAGCGTGGCAAAATGGAAGACTGTTCTGTGGTCAGACGAGTCACGATTCGAAGTTCTTTTTGGAAATGTGGGACGCCATGTCATCCGACCAAAGAGGACAAGGACAACCCAAGTTGTTATCAACGCTCAGTTCAGAAGCCTGCATCTCTGATGGTATGGGGTTGCATGAGTGCGTGTGGCATGGGCAGCTTGCATGTCTGGAAAGGCACCATCAATGCAGAAAAATATATTCAGGTTCTAGAACAGCATATGCTCCCATCCAGACGTCATCTCTTTCAGGGAAGACCCTGCATTTTTCAACAAGATAATGCCAGACCACACTGCATCAATCATAACATCATGGCTGCGTAGGAGAAGGATCCGGGTACTGAAATGGCCAGTCTGCAGTCCAGATCTTTCACCTATAGAGAACATTTGGCGCATCATAAAGAGGAAGGTGCGACAAAGAAGGCCCAAGACGATTGAACAGTTAGAGGCCTGTATTAGACACGAATGGGAGAGCATTCCTATTGCTAAACTTGAGAAACTGGTCTCCCTCGGTCCCCAGACGTCTGTTGAGTGTTGTAAGAAGAAGGGGAGATGCCACACAGTGGTGAAAATGGCCTTGTCCCAACTTTTTTGGGATTTGTTGACACCATGACATTTTGAATCACCATATTTTTCCTTCAAATGATAAATTTTCTCAGTTTCAACTTTTGTTCCGTGATTTATGTTCTATTCTGAATAAAATATTGACATTTGCCATCTCCACATCATTGCATTCAGTTTTTATTCACAATTTGTTTAGTGTCCCAACTTTTTTGGATCCAAGAACTGTATGTTGATTCAAAATTTCACAGTGTCAACAAATCCAAAAAAGTTGGGACAAGTAGCAATAAGAGGCTGGAAAAAGTAAATGTGAGCATAACGAAGAGCTGGAAGACCAATTAACACTAATTAGGTTAATTGGCAACATGATTGGGTATAAAAAGAGCTTCTCAGAGTGGCAGTGTCTCTCAGAAGCCAAGATGGGTAGAGGATCACCAATTCCCACAATGTTGCGCAGAAAGATAGTGGAGCAATATCAGAAAGGTGTTACCCAGCGAAAATTGCAAAGACTTTGCAGTTATCATCATCAACTGTGCATAGCATCATCCGAAGATTCAGAGAATCTGGAACAATCTCTGTGCGTAAGGGTCAAGGGCGTAAACCCATACTGGACGCCCGTGATCTCCGGGCCCTTAAACGACACTGCACCACAAACAGGAATGCTACTGTAAAGGAAATCACAGAATGGGCTCAGGAATACTTCCAGAAACCATTGTCAGTGAACACAATCCACCGTGCCATCCGCCGTTGCCAGCTGAAACTCTACAGTGCAAAGAAGAAGCCATTTCTAAGCAAGATCCACAAGCTCAGGCGTTTTCACTGGGCCAGGGATCATGTAAAATGGAGTGTGGCAAAATGGAAGACTGTTCTGTGGTCAGACGAGTCATCACGATTTGAAGTTCTTTTTGGAAATGTGGGACGCCATGTCATCCGGACCAAAGAGGACAAGGACAACCCAAGTTGTTATCAACACTCAGTTCAGAAGCCTGCGTCTCTGATGGTATGGGGTTGCATGAGTGCGTGTGGCATGGACAGCTTGCATGTCTGGAAAGGCGCCATCAATGCAGAAAAATATATTCAGGTTCTAGAACAGCATATGCTCCCATCCAGACGTCATCTCTTTCAGGGAAGACCCTGCATTTTTCAACAAGATAATGCCAGACCACACGCATCAATCATAACATCATGGCTGTGTAGGAGAAGGATCCGGGTACTGAAATGGCCAGTCTGCAGTCCAGATCTTTCACCTATAGAGAACATTTGGCGCATCATAGAGAGGAAGGTGCGACAAAGAAGGCCCAAGACGATTGAACAGTTAGAGGCCTGTATTAGACACGAATGGGAGAGCATTCCTATTGCTAAACTTGAGAAACTGGTCTCCTCGTCCCCAGACGTCTGTTGAGTGTTGTAAAAAGAAGGGGAGATGCCACACAGTGGTGGAAATGGCCTTGTCCCAACTTTTTTGGGATTTGTTGACACCATGACATTTTGAATCACCATATTTTTCCCTTCAGATGATAAATTTTCTCAGTTTCAACTTTTGTTCCGTGATTTATGTTCTATTCTGAATAAAATATTGACATTTGCCATCTCCACATCATTGCATTCAGTTTTTATTCACAATTTGTTTAGTGTCCCAACTTTTTTGGAATCCGGTTTGTAAACCAAACAAATCAAATTAGGCATTTGACTTAAAGCTAAACTTTCAGTTTGAATATTTTTGTTTTGCCAACAAAAAATCAGTTTAAGAGGCTTAATTAATGTCTAGGATTTGGACAAAGGCTCATTCTCAAAGTCAAAACCTTGGACTGTCGCCTTATAACAAAAAAAAAGTTTGTGATTTAAACTTATCTACATAGGCTGGCAGCTCACATCTCTCAGCACTTTGTTCCTTTGAATATGTAATGAACACACATTAATCTCAGAGGTGTTGATAAGGCTTATTAAAGCTTTGGTTTTAAATTTGTTTGCTGTAGAATGGCCTTAAATTTAATCTTCATAATATAAGATACTGTATAATTTATTTAAAAAAAATGTTAAACTAAAGTTTTGGCTAGGCCCGTTAGTTAGTAATTTAAGGTGCAAACACACTTTGTGAAACAGCTGCCATCTCTCAGCTGACAGGCCAAATCCATCTCGAGTACCCCACTAGCACCATTATCTACATACACACTGAAAAAAGAAAATATCCAAAAATATAAATTTGTACCACACCTAGCACCCTAAAAAAAAAGAGAAAAGAAAAAACTTCACGCAGAGTTCACAAACGATTCAAATCAATTCCCATATGTCAGCCATCTACATCTGGGTCTGGTCGCTATGCAGCATGTGTCCCCTCATTGTTCAGTGTCTACATAAGCAGCTTCAAGTCTCAAGCAGATGCATGGCACACATCACATGCTGTATATGGAAAAGAATGCAAGATTAATGTGTCAGATATCCAGACACTGGCAGACTCAGCTGCTGCACCAGTGACGTCCCTAAACATGCTTCACAGCTGAGCCAAGCATGGATCAGATCTGTGCGCAAACTCAACAACAACTTCTCTAATGTATCACGTAAAAACATCTGGTCTCCATTTGAATGACTACAGCACTTCAAATCCACCAGTGAAGACAGAGCTGTTTTGTAATTCATGTGGTTTTCCCCGCATAAGGCGCTATTGTGGTCACTTTACTGCACCTGGCGGTACACTCAGGCAACTGCACAGATGACTGACGTTCACTTCTGATGCAATGCTCTCAGGACCATTAAGAGAACCAGTGCAACAAAAACTGACCTTGAAATTATTAACTTAAATCGATCCCAGAGCAGTCTAAAAATTAAACATTTTCCACATTATGTAACACAGTCTGAGAAGAAGCAAAAAATACCAAAACGTACCAATACCAAAACTGTGCCTATTGTGGTAAATGTTTCCATCCCTTTTGCCATTAAGTGGCTTCCTCGTATGGAGTTAATTTCATACACATTTCAAAAAGTTAACATGTATGCTATATGTGATATTACTTGGAAAATAAAAATAGATTTTTGCTCTAAATAGAATTTTTTTTTTAGTTACGTTAAGTTATTATTGTGTTCATAAGAAAAATCTCATTTGGTGGTTTTCTCTATTTAGAGAATGTTTTCTACTTAAATGTCTCTATTTAGAGAAAACTCATTTGGTTTTCTCTAAAAACCAAATGAGATTTTTCTTATGAACACAATAATACCTTAACGTAAATTATTTGACAGAAAATAAGATCAAAGATTGCTTCATTCAATCTCATTCCCTTCATAAAACTGGTGAAATTACTTATCAGCGCCCCCTTGCGGTGTAACGACCCCACTGTCATTTGAAAGTAATAAAAAAATCGACGCTAATAAAGGAAAACTCTCCTGTAGAAAGGTTTCTACTGTATTTATTATAAGTTAATGGCATTTAATAGACAATTTGTTTGTTTGTTTTAGTTTGCTGCCTAACTTCAACTATGACAGCAACTAAGAAAATAATTTTTAAAATTTTAATATTAGACCAGACTTAATGAACACGTGGAATGATTTTTAGGACAAACAGTATCAGTAGTGTCTAGACAAAAAAAATCTGCCAACACAAAAACAAATTCACAGCCTACCACATTAAGAATGTTTTCTTCTTAAATTCTCTTTAAATGTCACTCTGATCAGTGTGCACATTCACGCAATAATAAAACAATAATAATTATTATATACAAATTATATACGAATTAAAAAACTCTTCCCATTAATAGGATGGGGTCACCCTAGTCTCTGCTGCGGTGGGTGACACTATTCCAGCCTATACCGCGGGCTAAGTTCTGAGCTGAAGCGGGCTACTGACCTGCCAGTCTCCGCTCTCTGACACCCTTCCAGAGTAAATCCCAGGCTTTGGATGTGGAGCTCCGCAGCTGCTCGCTGAAAGACCGCCGGAGCTTCAGTTTCGCTGACTTTCTTTTAGAATTCATCTCAAATCCTCCACTCGGACATAATAATAAAATCCTCCTGGTCTCTCACAAACCCCTTTAGACACCCCGACACAAAATCACCTTTTCCCGGCTTCAAGTTCTTTCTATAGTGGCGGCAAACCTGATTCCGGTGACCGGTCTTCAAACAAAGTTGTCACCATTTCAAGAGGAATTAAATGTACCCCTCCCAGTTAGAAACGGAAATCAGCAAGAAAAGTAAAAGTAAGAAAGTGACAGTAAAGCACTAAGCGCGGCTTTCCCACTTCACACCAGATGTGTTTGTGTGCGCGCGTGTATCGACGCACAGCCCTGTACTCGTGACGCCTTCAAATACCGCGGGAAACATTTGTTAAACGCATAAACTCATGATTCTAATAGAATCATGAGTTTGTGCGTTTAACAAATGTATAGCTAGTCAAAAGGTTAAAAAAAAAGAAACTTCCCATTTTATGATCCTGTAAATATGTGTTTTTGCAGAGGTCCTGCAGGCATTTGAGCAGGCTTTGTAAAATCATATGAGAAAATTGATTGTTAAGAAAAGTTGATTAGGTTTGATTATTTGTTTATTTATTTATTTCACAGCTAAAAAAAAGACTGATGAACCCATCCTCATAACTTGGCTTGAATTGTTAGTTAAAAAAGCAAATTTAAACAAGCAGAACACAATAAATGTAAGTAGCAGATACAGAGCAAAATGTCTAATACGTTTACAGTATATAGACAGTAGAAGCAATACACATGCTCACTTTAAAAAAAAATATTAGCTACCTTTAAGCCTATGTCAGTGAAGTCAATGGCCTATGACACATTTATTATATGTTCTCTGTTTAATTTTTTTTTTTTTCAGAACATAAACACACATTTTGTGCAGCAAAGTTTTCTGGACTCCATTGTGAAACTGACTCTGTTATTTGTCATCTTACCAGCACTATCACAGCTGAGCAGTTAATACAATATTGTGTACAATGTTAAGGCTTTACATACAAAGTTACTTTTTAGATTAACGCGTCCACAGTCGTACTAGTGCAATTTTCAAGTAGTACCCAGGTCTACGTAGGGCACTTGAAGGCATCACGAGCTACAAACCACGCAACACCGCAAATACACACTGTGGCTCTCAAATGACAGAATCCACAAGTGAGCAATCACTTTCTCCTGTACTGTCACAATATTCTAATCTGAAAATCCAGAAAAATAGCACTGAAATAAATAAATCCAAAATCAGACAAATGCTCTATTATAGGTATTCTTTGTATGTGATGATCAATAATAATTATTCAGTTATTTTACTTACAAATTTGTGTATAATCTTTACAGTCAGTCTTTCTTTCTTAGGTATAACTGACAACTCACATATTGTCTTCATCGGGCAAACCCTGCTAGTACCAAGTTGAATTCCCTTTTGCCTTCATAGCTACCTCAGTTCTCTGCTTTAATTCTGAAAGCATCACAGACTTCCACATCCATGATGCAAATCTCCTGATCCATCACATCTTAAAGGCTGCTTAAGATCTTGCGAATGACAAAGTAAATGAGTATCTTCCTGCTGGAAGATGCTCAGAAGATGGATACACTGTGGTCATAAAGGGATGGACATGACATTTAAATGATGCTCAGATGATGCTAAAGGACCCAAAGTATACTAAGAAATTCTTCCCCACATCATCACACTAACAGCAGCACCCTGACCCATAGATACAAAGCAGGATCGATCCATGCTTTCATGTTGTTTATACAAAATTCTGACCCTACTATCTGAATCTCGCAGCAGAAATCGAGACTCATCACACCAAGCAGCAACATTCACATTTTCAACTGTCCGGTTTTTTGTTTGATCAATGCAAATTTTAGCTTCAGTTTCCTGCTCTTAGCTGACAAGAAAATCACCCAGTGTGGTCTTCTACTGCTGTAGCGCATCTGCTTCAAGGTTTGGCATGTTGTGCATTCAAATAGGCTCATCTGCATTCTTTGGTTGTAACGAATAGTTGAGCTACTGTTGCCTTCATAACAGATCGAAGCAGTCAGGAATTTGTTCTCTGATCAGTGACATCAGTGAGGCATTTTTGCCCTGAGAGCTGCTGCTTACTGGACATTTTTTCTTTTTTTGGACTATTCTCTCTAAACCCTAAATACTTTTGTATGCTAAGAATCCCAGTAGATCAGCAGTTTCTGAAGCACTCAGACCAGACTGTCTGACACCAACATTCATGCCACATTCAAAGTCACTTTCTTCCCCATTCTGTTGCTCAGTTTTAACTTCAGTCCAACAGGTCATCTTGACCATGTCTACGTGCCTGAATGCACTGAGCTGCTCTCATGTGATTGCCTGATTTGATATTTGTGTTAATGAGCAACCAAACAGGTGGACCTAATGAAATAGCCTGTGAGTGTATGCGTTAGCTGTTACCAGAATTTCCACCTAATTTGGGACAATACAGTCTATTATTCAAAGCTTAACATGGGTTTAGAGTGTTCTCCCCAGGTAGATCTGAGCAGGTTACACGTTTAAGAAAAAATAATTAATTTCTTTTTACAAAAATATGCAACTAAAATCCTAATGCAAGAAAACATCAGGTCATCCCTGAAGAATAACCACAGTAACCTCTTCTAAGCTGGCTGCTGCCACTGAAGACAGCAGCTTCAATGATCATTCTACCATAATTATTTTAGGAATTTCCTCCTATTATTGTATGCTCGCTCAGACAGTGCATGACCTAAGAGCAGTGATATCATATCAGCTGAATTCATTTCGTGGGCACCAGCTGGGATTACTGCTGTAACAGGTTTAAATCCATGCTAAACACACAGAATGACACTTTCTGAAATGACTAAACCTCTGCTGACCCCAGCTTGCCCTCTCAGTATGAAGCTGATGTGACTTTACTGAAATGAAGTAAAGACAAAGACCATTTTCTACCGGGCAGGACAGGTGACTTAAACATTATAGCAAGGTCACATAGTGAGATATCTCGGCACCAAAGAGTGTGCAGCTGAGAATATTAATGAAGGGCTCAGTTTTCCATTTGTTCTGTTTGAAAGTGAAGTTATACAATAGTAGGGAGAGTTAGAGACTGCACGTAGGAGCCCATAGAACTCCTCTGATCTTAGTTTATCTGACATGACAACAATAACAGCTGCATACTTCTCATTTTATGTTGCAAACATCAAAGACTTCCAACCAGGCAAAACATCAAAATTTACCCATTCACAGTTTTCTCAGTGTGTAACATCCTTTTTCTGTATTTCTATCAAAAGCGATCTGTCACTTTTAGCAAGTGACAGGAATGAAATATAATTCAAAAAATATAGATGCTTTTTTTTAGGTTCACCACTGGTCTGTCTCGCAGCCAGTGATCACCGTGGTTCTATTTTCAGCCCCACTTATTCACCTCGGGCTAAAATGTAGCTTGGAGGACTAAAACACACGTACACACTTCAGTAAAAAAGCTGCTTCATTTGATCCTGTGAGTCTTTTAGAAAGGGTCAGGGTCAGGCCGAGTCAAGCACTTCGTTTTCCACTGGTCACATGACCCAGGAAGCCCACAGAGAAAAGCCCAGAATGTCAACAGTAGGGATGGGTATCGAAAACCGGTTCTTGTTGAGAACCGGTTCCCACTGTTTCAATTCCTTGGAATCGTTTGCCATTTTTGCAAACGATTCCCTTATCGATTCCAGTCACCCTGAATGACGTCACCACGTTGCGGAGCGTCGGAGCGTACCTGGCAGGAAACACGGCGCCTAAGCGGCTCAAACGCTTAAAAGTTTGTTTATACTTTATGAGAACGGATTGTCATCCGTTCAGGGCAACTTGCAATACTTGCAAAGTAGATATTTCATTAAGGGAGGAAACACTACGAATATGCAAAAGCATTTGCTCACAAAACACGCGATGAACTTAAATGAATGTCTTTAATTCCGCTCCGGACTCGTGAATCTCAACCCAGCAGCAGCAGCGGTAACGTTTGCACGTCATCTCCCGTTAATGCGGCAGGTAAATAATCAACTAACAGTGCATATTATGTTAGCGCGATCTGCCTTATTACAAAACCTACCATTGTGCGTTTAGGTGACCATGATGAGACAGACAGAGTCTGGCTGGCGCTCGCTGGCAGTTGTCGCTGCAGTCTACCGGTAGCGTCTCTTTTCAGGCCCGCATGTCACCGAGCAGTGACTAGTTTGTGGTCAAAACCTTGCAGCCATTTGCCACAGCAGATGGTAAGTGAATGTTTAATGTTTAATTGTAGGCAGGGACATTACTGGAGATTCTTGTGTAATTGCTACAGAATAATTTATGTTATACTTTGTTATTGCTACAGAAGAATAATTATTTTACATTTTTTTTTTTTACATTTACAATTTTCCCCGGGGGACCCTGTGACACCCCATTGAAGAGCCGTAGGCTGTGGATCTCTTAAGATCTCACTGTTGGGTTTGTAAGGCCATGTTACTCCTAAATTTCTATCTTGTTGAAAGAGAAGATATAAAACAGTTCTAAGCTAATCGACCTTAGTGTTCTCCTTTTTAAAAACAAGAATCGATAAGAGAATCGATAAAGAATCGAATCGTTAAACAGAATCGAAAATGGAATCGGAATTGTTAAAATCTTATCAATACCCATCCCTAGTCAACAGACAGCACAATATCTAATTTAACACAAAAGACAGTAACGGCTGTTGACTTTGTCTTTTTGGGGAGGTTTTTTATAACATGATTTTTGTCACAGAGAACCCATCTTGATGCACCTGTACTGGACACGGGTTGAAAAAAGGAATAGTGAAGACAAGATCTTGGCAATGTAAACAAGAGACAAGTCTCAGTGACGTAGAAGGCAAGAACGGACAGATAGACAATACCAACCCTGTCATCTTCTCAAGAGCAAAGGTGATGGAGGAAGAACAGCAACTAGGTTCTGACCTCCTGTGACATGAATCACCAAAGAGGAAAAAACACAACCTACTTACTCTAAAAAGAAACCACTTGCACAGTAAAGACGAGCATTATCACACTGTGGATCATTGAGGCTAGACAATGACTTAGCCTCTGGAGCAGTCCTTGGCAGCAGAAGTAATAGCAGATGCAAAGAGAGGAAACATCAGTCAGCTTGAGAATGTTTTCCCTTTGCTGACTCACCCACTTGTTTATTTTGGCCAAGCAGCACTCGTGTTCCCGTTTTCCCCGAAAAAGTGCTATACTTTCTGGACTACTTTTTTTTTTCTCCCTTGTCCACCCTCTCTCTCCATCCTTCATAAACACCTACAGATAAACACACTGATATTTACTCATGCATTATATGTCTACATTTGAACAGTTCCAGAGTTTGAACCGTTGTCTGTGCCTATGTCTGGTGACAGATGTGGAATGCTGTCCCATTGCTGTAGTGGGAAAATCCCCGATGCGAGGAAACTGATTTCTCCTCCTTGAATGGGTCATGTTATTGGCCAGGAGGTCTTACACCAGGCCCCCTTGAAATGTCTGGGAGATTGCACTTCCCAGCCTAATGGAAACAAGGCACAGGGAATGGGGAGATCGCTCCTCCACCTCCATCCCTGCCCCCGAGGGCTTGTCTCAGGCATGTGCTATAAATTTCCTGACCATATATTCCCAAGCCGAGTTCATTTTTCCAGCAGAGCCACACATGTGGTGTATATCTGGGTTTAGATTATGTGGTTGTGGAAGGAGGGGCTGACTTTGGTCCCAATCCATTAAAGTGGCCACTAATTCTGTTTTCTTAAAGGGCCGTCTGTTGTAACGTAATGGTTTCTTCCTTTAGTAAGGGTTGTTCTTTTTAAAGCCATTAAATCCAAAATAGATGATCATTTACTTTTAATCTCTCTTTAACAGATTAACTGAGATTTTTCATATTTCTTCATATCTTGTTATTGCAGTAGAATCTTACGTAACTTGACATCCTGAATTAGACTATAAGTGAGGTAAACTCAAAAACATATACAAATATTCCCCATGGCATGAAGCTTCTGTAGATGCATAAGTCCACAGGGGTCAAAGTTTGTAAAAACAGGCTTGAGGAATGTAAAACTGGCATGACAAGCGTATGTGGCTATTGTTTAATTGAATGACAAAGCATGTAATGCTGTCAGGTCTGAATCTCTTAAAGCTGCACTGCCCACAAAAATCCATGGGAAAACATTTACACAACTCTCCAGCACCTGGTTTCTATTAGAGCAATGAGGATTTAATCACAGAGGTACAGTTCTCTCTTTCAATAACTGCTTCTCAATAACAGCTGATGTAAAATGTTTATTAGGTTGTGCTCCATGGTACCTTCAAAGCAATCAGCAGCATTACAGCTAACGGGATTACTTTGGAGAAATTACATCTCAGATGAGGTTCTTATTCTCATGGCATCAAACCTAACCGCTTTGTCAAAGTCGCTGGCATCTCAAATGTACACACAAGCTGTCTTTTGACTTTTTTGCTGTGATGCAACCAGTCAAGCCAATAGCGACTCATCACACACTTAAGAGATGCAACAGGTTAATCTTGTGAACAGGCATATGTCAATCTTTTTTTGTGAACTTAACCAAGAAAAAAGGAATGAAAGTGAAAACTAGACACAAACAAACAAACTGAATATAGCTCGAAGAGTTTCTCAGTGGACCATGATCTGCACTGCTATCATATGGTGCTATCGCTGGTGCATTATGGCAGCAACACAAAGTGACAGATTATATGCCTCTCAGATATGACTGTTACATTACATTGAATCCCATTATTTGACAATATTAGATCAAAACCTTTTTTCTTCAGCAGGGCCTTAGCCCTAATGACACAAACTGAAACAGGAAGTTACTGTTTATAGTTCAGGATAGGCATTTTCCAAGAAGGTCTAAAACGCTGACAGAGACCAAAGGAAAAATTGACAGCTGCTAAAAATTAAAGCCACAGTAAGTGTTTGTACTCTCCCCTCCCATGACAAATGTCAAATAGGACATCAGAAGTCCTATTTGACATTTGAAGTTGTTACAGTTGGCTTTCAGAGATCTGAAACTCCTTATTATGATTAGTAAACCACACTATTTCCCAACCTGTATATTACCACTTTGGGAATTCCTAGACCACATGCTTAAAAAACAAAGTTAGGTTAACAACATCGGGGGGGGGGCAGAGCCCACTTGATTTGTACTTTTATTATCTCTGTCCCTCAAACAGTTTTCTTAATGAAGCAAATGTGGAATCGCCAAGCTATTGCCAAAAATTCTGCTCAGCTCATCAACCATGATAAGCTGGAAGTACAGTGCAGGTATTGTTTTCACACTGAGACACAAACAAGTCCTAGTGGGCCCTTAAGTCTTAAAGCCGGTGAGCCAGAGTTCAGAGAGGATGCAGGAAGTCTGCTCTGCTTCTGCCTGCTATTGCTCTTTGATTACTGAGCCAAATTGTTTAATCGGGTCTGAAACCACAAGAAAGCTGCAGTGCTACACCGCCCAAGGACAGAGCTTCTTTTAAGAGCATGCTGTGTTGTTTTTTTGTTATCTGGGTACAAGTGAAAAGCGAACAGCTATCTAAATCTCCAGCAGCATGGGTGCCCGTAGCCTTGCTTCAGTGCAAAAACACACAGTGCTTGATGTGAGATGTGCCACACGATTGGTCAACCTGAGGATGCGGAGGCAAGGGCTCGAGGCCCAGTGGAGGAACAGACTTTTCGCTTCCCTGCAACATCTGGAATCTCGGTGGTTTATGTGGGAAATTTGGGAGGCCACTGCAAGAGCCAATGAAGTTATTGTATCTAAACTGGCCCTGAGGAAATGTTCTTGGCTTGAAAGTTGAGCGTGTGCGTGTTTTGCAGGAACACTGAGGTACAAAGTGGAGCACCAGATTTGATAAGCTTTATGTGAGGAAGAAGTTATTGTTTGCATTCATTTCCAGTAGAGTGGTAAACATTTACACACAAAAGGAGACACGTGGACATGAGCCGGTTGTCTGTTTAGTCACTAACATCCTGGTGTGGGACCCTAAAGTGCTGTGTCTTTTCCTGGCTCATTACTTCCTCAATCTTCTTTCTGCTTTTCTTCTCAGTTGGCAGCTGAGTGGTGGACCAACCTGGTAGCTTTTGTGTTGCTTCACACACTCACTCACACACGGAGTTTCTGCCCTTGTGAAACTGGCCTGCGTCCTGACACGGCTGCCCATGTCTCCTTCCACTTAGTTTACAAAACCCAGGCCTGAATTACCCCAACACACACACCAACTCACACACTGTCAAAAGAGTGTTTCTGAGGAAGCTGATCCCTAAAGGATTTATTGCCTGCTTTTTCCGTTAATTGGCAGCATGGGTGTAATTGGGAATGAGAACAATAAACCTGTTTCCGCTCCGTGAAGGACATGGGAGACAGTGTCTGTTCAAACAGCTTTATGAACACACACGATACACAATGGCAGGATCAAACCAGATGATTTATACTGGGCAATAAATTATGCCCCGCGATCTAAGAAACTGTAGAACATGATGATCTCATTCAGTGCAAGGGCCTTGGAGGCATTATTAAATGATATTATGTGCTATTGTATATGTGATTGCTGAAATAATTGCAATGAAAATGTTGAAACTGCAATAAAAACTTTAGAAGATTTCAGACCTTGTTAACCACGCTGTTCTGTAATGTTTTCACAACCTTGACAAATTACTGTATATACAAAGAAAAGTCCAGAAATACTAGCAGTCCAGCCCACCTCCACCCCCGCCCCCACCCCTGCTCTCCCTCTGAAACTGCCGAGCTGGCCTCTGCTCTCAGGAAACCACAAGTCGTTTTCCATCTTTCCATGTGTGGAATTTTTCATGCATTTGTCATGCCAGCAGCACCCTTTATAGTCTGAGCTGCATCTATCTGCTTATAAATTTAGAGCATGATGTCACTGATCTGGCACCTGTCGGGAAACAGACAGAGGGGAGTAAAAATAATGGGACGATTTCATGAACGTTAGTTTTTCTGTAGTAATAGTGGAAGTAGTAAATCAGTTTAGGGAATTTTTCTTTCTTTCATCTTTATGAGAGAGAACAGCTGATGTCTAAAGCCTTGCACTTCTGGCCAGCAATCACATCTTTGTCATGAAACATGACGTGCAAATCATAGCACCTTTCCTTTCAGGACTTTGTGTGCTGACTAAAGGTGCCATACATACTTGTATGTGGCATGGTCAAAAGCCTCTCAGCTGCTGACATTGAAGTTAGAGAGATGAGGTTAAGATGGTTTGGACACAGGAGGGATAATGGATATATTGGAAAAAGGATGTTGAACATGGAAAGGAAAAGAGGAAGAGCACAGAGAAGATTCATGGATCCAGTGAATGAGGACATGTGGGTTGGTGTGGGAGAACAAGATACAAGGGACTAGGTGAGTTGGAAGCAGATGATCAGGAGCAATGGCCACTAAAGTAAACAGCTGAGAGGAGAAGAAGAACCGTATAAGGTCTAAGTCAGTCATCACTTCTTGTGAATTGGATCTCAAAGGGTTAATTCTACTGCTAACAAGAATAATAAATCATCTGGTTTGGTGTTGCCTACAGCCTATATAAAATATCCCGTCTCTTGTAGCAATAATATCACATAAAATAAAATAATGTGGCAGCCAAGTCAACAGTGTGTGCCCAATTTTACAGTAACAGTTTTCACATTTTTTGTGTGTACAGCAGTGGTACTGTGCACAAATTTCTCAATATGGATTTGGAGGAACTTGACATTCTTACATCCTAACTCTATCCAGCACCTTTGGGATGAACTTGAAGACTGGAAGCCACCCTTATCACCAGCATCAGTGGCTGACCTCACTAATCCTCTTGTGGCTGAATGGGAACAAAATCTCTGCAGTCAGGCGTAAGAATCTTGTGAAAAGCCTTGAGAAAAAAAAGTCGGAGGCTGTTATACAGTGCAATGAAAAAGTATTTGCCCCTTGCTGATTTCTTCTTTTTAATTTTTTTTGACACATTTACATGTTTCAGATTATCAAGCTACGTTTAGCATTAGAGTAAATACAAAACACTTTTGTATGAGGATTTCATTTTTCATTTTCATTTTTGGAAAGCGGAGTTCAGTATCACTAGTCACACCTAGGACTGATTACTATCAGACCTGCTGACTCAATAAATCACTTAAATAAAAGTGTATGGCAAAATGAACCAGACTAAAAGACCCCAAAAAGTAAAACATTATGCCATGATCTAATGCCATTCAAGAACAGCAGAGAATCAAACTTACTGACATCTATTGGTCTGGAAAAGGTTAAAAAGGCATTTCTAAGGTTCTGGGACTACAGCACACCACAGTGAAAACTTAGAACAGTCCTGAACCTTCCCAGGAGTGTATGACCTACCAAAGTTACTCCAAGAGCTGAAGTGTTATCCAGGAGGTCATAAAAGAATCTAGAGAAACATCTAAAGAACTGCATGTCTCACTTGTTTCAGTTAAGGTCAGCGTTCATGTTTCAACAATGAGAAAAAAGACTGGGCAAAAATAGCCTCAATGGGAGAGTTCCAAAGTGAAAACCACTGCCGACTAAAAACGTTTTTCACACTTTCACACCGAGATAGGTAGTTTTTTTCCTCTTAATAAATGAAATCACCATTTAAAAACTGCATTTTGTATTTACTCAGGTTATGTTTGTCTAATACTGAATTTTGATTGATGATCTGAAACATGTAAGAGTAACAAATGTGCAAACAGGAAGAAAGAAGAAAGGAGGAAGGAGGCAGATACATTTTCAAAGCACTGTAGCTGTATATTCATGCTCGTGGGTTTTCCGAGGTTTCACAATCTCCTCTGAGTGTCCACATAATTTTTTGTACATATTTGTACTGGATTCTGAATGTGCTCTAACAAAGAGAAATAAAGCTAGAATAACAATTCAAGGCAAATAGGAAAATGACTAGAGTTCCTTCAAAATGAGCCATTCCTTGTTCTTCCCCAGGGAAAAATGCGACACTTAGCTAAGTATGGAATGAGAATGAGGTCAGACCATAACAAAGAATAACAACAGAGTTATTATTCCTTCACACAGCCTAAAACATACATCTGATTTCAATACTAGCCCCACCAGCCAACTTTGCTTGTATATGTTCTGATTAGAACTGCGTAGGTGTCAGGCTATGTCATCTTCTCCTCACATGTTTCCATGATGCTCTTGTGATGTGTATATTATAGCCTCTAACCAGCCTCCAGGGAGAGAAACAGAGAGAGCGACTGCAGCTGTCTGAGGTCACAGTCAGTCTCCACCAGCAGGCTGTGACCCTGGGTGACACTGGAGTTTGAGAACAGCTGAAGAATATGCAGGAGTAAAAAAACCCAGCAACCCTGCTTTAATGCATTAGTAGCCATGGACATTATATAATACCCACTGGTGCACCATCTATAGCTGGACTGGTGATTTATAATAGCAGTGTATACATAAGGCTCAACAGAGGAGTCATTTCACAGTGAGAAGGATTCTCATGTTGGCTAGTTTCACTGTGGGAATCATGAATAAGGCTGGTAAATGGTTCTAGCTCTACTGTGCCATTAATCCCAATCATCGGAGCCTGATTAAACTTGACTTGGTGCCAAGGGGAACTGTCCAGGGAAGTCAACATTGTCATATTAGTTTTATACTGTTAATAGCAGACAAGAGAAAACATCTGTGGTGATGTTTCACATAAATAAGTACAGTTTTGGTTTGGTTTTTTTCAGTTTTCACAGTCTGATCAAAAACACCTGGGCCTTGTACACATAGCAAGCAACTAGCTCTGTTACTGTGAATTTTACAACCCCTCTGCAGTTCAGCCTCAGTCATCAGGACTATGAGCGAATTACTCCATATGAAATAAGATGTAACTATAATATGTGAGCAGAACAAATTAGTTAAAGTAAAAATTCATTTAAAATAGAATCTTACTGTATACACAATGTGATCTTGGATGGTACTGTACTGTATCCATAGTAAGCTTTGTGCATGCAAGCACTTAAGCATAACAGATTAAATTTACCATCTATGCATGTCATTATTAGTTAAGTAAGCATCCAGTGTGACACACTGGCACAGGGTGTACCATTGTGGTTTTTCTCAATCTGCTCCTGTTTCTTCTCACACAAAAGTAAGGCATGCATGTTCAGTTAATTTTGGTGATTCTCAGTTGTTTATAGGACGTCTGCTTTCTCTTTATGTTAGCCCTGCAATGGGCCAGTGTCAGCTGGGATAGGTTTCTACTTTTCTGCAATCCTAACTAAATGAGTGGTTATTGAAAACCGGTTGAAGGATAGATTTTGGTCATTTCCTCAATGTAGAAATTATTGTCCCCTCTGTTAGAGCAATAAAATCTGCTGTAAAATGTGCTGTTATTCAGTGTGCAAAAAACTATTTTTAAATTCAAGCTTCACTGCTTATATTTACAGTCATATGAAAACTTTTCTCAAAGGATGCTATGCAGTTCTGTGGAAGTGAAGTACAATTTCTCGTAGAGAAATTTTGCCACTCTGCTTTACATTGCATCAGTTCACCGAGGTTTGCATGCATTCATTTATGCTCAACTCTCTTAAGGTTCCACCACAGTATTTCAATCAGGCCGAGGTCTGGACTGGGGTATTGCAACACCTTGATTCTTTTGTTTTTCAGCTGTTCTGTTGTAGATTTGCTGCTGTGCTTGGGGTCATTGTCCTGTTGCATGACCCAGTTTTGGCCAAGGTTTAGCTGTCAGACAAATAGCCTCACATCTGACTCTAGAATACTGTGGTGTACAGAGGCCTTCATAGTTGACTAAATGACTACAATGTGCCATGGTCTTGTGGCTCCAAAACAAGCCCAAGTTCCTAATAGCTGGTATGAGGTGTTTGTGCATATGTGCTCAGTTAGTTTTTTGCCGAATGTGGCGCTGTGTATTTCATCTCCACTTTGGGTTATGTTTCTCCAAAGAACATTGGTCAAGAAATGGTTTGTTCAGACACAACTTTGCAAACCTAAGCCCTCAGCAATCCTGCTGAACAGCTTACTTGTTCAGTCATTTTCTAATTGCGCTGTCATGAAATTTAACATTTAACATTCTAAGTGAGGTCTGTAGAAGCTGAGATGCAGCTCTTAAGTGTTTTTTTTTTTTTCTGTAATTTCTTTGAGCATTGCACAGTCTGACCTTGGGGTGAATTTGAAGGGACGTCCACTTCTGTTAAGATTGAGGTATTATGTTAAAACACACATAAATGCTCCAAACCAGCAGACTGCCTAAGATTCCGCTTTTATAGAGATGGTCACACTTGCTGATCATTAATTAATCAAGTGCATGTGATTAGCAGCACACTGGTGCAACTTATCCTTTTAATTCCGAAGGAATCAGTAAGAGTGTACTTAGTTGTGAAAACTCTCTTTTCCCCCTTTGTTTTTCTTATAATCAGCAGCAAGAGATTTCCACACTGAAAGTAGATTAGCATATGTATTCAGAGACAGGATCTGTGTAAATGAGAGTATTAGAGGGAAGCCTCAGCCTGACAGTTCTGGGCCACAGAGTGCTTTTTAAGCCACATTTGTGTGATTTTCTCTCAGACTGGTGCTTGGGTAATACAATGTTATAAACATGTTATAAAGCAAAAGACCACTTACTTATGCAAGTTTAAAGTCACAGAGTTCAACATAGCTGTGTCTTGGAGCCATTTCTGTGTGTCTAAACTTCACTGAAACTTGTAAAATTTAAGAAAATATATTTTCGCTAGACACAAAATCCAAAACACATCTATTAATAAACCTATATTTCTTCCTACTATTAAATAAATCTTTCAGTGAAGACAGTAAAGGCAGTTTCACTACTTATCTACTCTACTTATCTGTACTGTATCTGTATCTGGCAGAAACCTGGCCGAATATGCAGCTTTCAGCATTAGTGTCACTGAGGATTCATTAAATCTATGATTAATATCATTCAGGCAGCGGGGTTTTGAGGATGAACATAGTTGCTTCCTCTCACCAAAGGAAGCCATTCATTTCCACACTGCAATTAAAGACATGGGAGGGATTGGATTTCCATACAAATGACTGTATGTGAGGGGGATTAAGGTAGTTTTTGCTCATCATCTATGCAAGGTTTAAAAAAATGTTGAGCAATATCTTCAGAAATTAAACATTTCAAAATCAGTATTAAGCTTTTTTCCACCCTCCATAGATCAAATCTTCTCTGAGTGTTTCCATATGTGGCTTGAACAAAGCTCTAGGCCTTTTTTTTTTGAATCAGGAAAAAACAAAACCAAAAGTCAAGAAGGTTAAAAGGTTGACTGTTTTCCAGAAATGACTCACAACATGATCTTAAATAAACACCAAGAAGTAGGAAGAACTATTTCAAAGATCTCTGCTCTCTGCTCGTTCTATCATAAGTTACAAACATGAAGTTCAATGTTCAAAAGAATTCAACACCATTAAAAACTGTGCTGCTCTGACAGACCACCATGCTAACTAAAGATTTATTTTTTCCACACTTTGTTAATAAAACTCAGGTATGGTGGCAATTTAAAAAAGAATAACGATCAAATAAATACTAAATAATATACATTTATTAAATATTACAATAACATAATTTACAGAAACCCACCATGCATTATACATTGTAAAAGAACTTTTGGGCATCCTTGCATACAAGTCATGTGAATGTGTAATAAGCCTGCAGGACATTTCTAGCACATTAAAAGCAACAACAAAAACAAAGCCTCTTCTGGCCAATGTCAATGTAATGAGGTGGACGGTGATGTTATAGTCTACACCGAGGACCATCTGGCTGTCTCATATTCATGTCTTTAAAGAGGTTCCTGCAGCCCAGCTGCAAAATACAACCAGGAAAACTCACACCTAATGAGAAAAGACCATCTTTTACAAGTCAAAATGTCGAAATCATTTGTAGATTCTATGTGCTTTTTGACCTAATAAAGTAGATTGGAATAAGCTAGATTGGACACAATATCCCTATCAAACTATCCAAACTAAATAAAATTTTTTCCCATCAGAAATCAATTGATGGGAATCTTTTATCTGGGTTGACAGATCTGTTGATGTTTTTCACTGTGCTCGCACACTCAGGTTTCCAAGAATCAGTCACAGGACATATCTCATTCACACGACCAGACCACACATTAGTTAACTGCTTCATAAAAGTGACACGGAATTTTTCCAGACCATAATGTCCACTTGTGCGGTGCAATCATGTACAACTGAGGTCATGTGAGAGTGCAACCTGAGTCTAAAATGGCATCTACCCAAATCCTGCAGCTGCCCCACAAGGCCTACATCACACCAAGCCAAATATTTCCTCACAGCAAAACAGAAACAAAGATCTGGCACGCTGCCTAATTTTAACCACCATGTGACCAATATAATATATAAAAGGCCTTTAAAACAAGAATCTGTGCATTTGTACATTCTCAAGACACGGTTGGGAGGGAGCTGCCACCTGTGGCCATCAGTCTTATTGTCTGGTGCCTGAAGAATGCCACCATGTGAGCCAGCGTGCAATCCAGCCTCAGAGTGCACAGAGGGTTGTTGTTTTTTTTTTTTTATTACATGGCATACAGCAGCAGTCCCCAACCCCCGGGCCACAGACTGATACCGGTCTGTGAGTCGTTTGGTACTGGACCGCGAGAGTTGAAGCTTGGGTGTGAAATTTATGGTTTTCAGGGTTTTTATCGTTATTTTTTTAAATGGTTTATATCGTTAACTCGGTTTCCCTGGGTCTTTTCCCTTGTGTTATGAATAAATCTTCTTTTTTTGTACTGATACAGGTTTTATTTTGTTGTATTTATCCGCAACACCTTAAAGGTCGGTCCGAGAAAATATTGTCGGATATAAACCGCTCTGTGGCGCAGGTTGGGGACCGCTGTCATACAGGACAGCACTTCACTGATGGTAAACTGGCTGTGGACTAAGACCGAAGACTCCTTAAACAATTACACTTTATGATCCAGGTATAACGTTTCAAGGCATCAATATGTAAAATTTCAGGGTCTTATGCTTTCAGACTCCAAAAGAAAATTCTACAAGGTGACAGCGTCTAATCCTTTTCTTACATAATAGTGCTATTATGTAATAGTAGTTTTACTGTACAGTGAACATTAATTGATTTACAGATCTCCTTCCCCTCCAACTAAAAATCATGGTGCATTATATTGCTTTAGAAATTACCCGCCAATCAAAAAAACGTTACTCTGTTTATGCTCACTCTTCTGTAGCTAGCTAGATGCTAAAGTACCGTGAGCGCAACTTTACATCTGCACAATGAACACATGAACATGAAGGGAAAAGGATATGTTAAAGATGTAAGGACCATAATTGTATTAATCAATAAATACCTCCATGCAGTCACTGGAAGTTATAGTAATATGTATTAACCTACTTATCAGATTTAATTCCTTATTAAGTGAAGGTGCCAGTCCACTTAAACACTTGATTATAGCTTTACAAAAATAATGATCCTTAGCTTTAGTGTAATACTAACTAATACTGATTTTTAAAAACAACAGGTGAAAGCAATGCTTATTGATATGCATTTACCCCCCACTGCTTTCTGGTATACTCAGAAAGCATTTTCTCTATCAGCTTTATCTGGTCACATGCTCTCCCAGCATGCACTGCACAGACAGGCATTTTGTTGGGCAGCCACTAATAAAAAACAGAAATATTGTCTTACCTGCACCTGCTGCATCCGTCACCTTCCTGAACATCTGCAGGAGAAAACATTCAAATACTGGTCACTGTAGCAGTAACTGTATATATAACATAGTTTCTTTTTTATGGGACTTTTCAAAAAAGAAGATAATAAATAATAATAAATTAATAATAATAATAATAACAACAATAAATTAACAGTCACTAAGGCTTTACTTGAATGCAGCTTCACTTTGACAGCCATACATATGCACCAGTTGCCATGAAAACTATTCAGATACAAGCACCTAGTTCTCTGTATTTAGGGAGAAAGTCTCAATGATTTTCTTTAAAATGTAAAATAATCTCCTTTTAAAGAGACTTATATCAGCTTGCTTTTCCCAATAAGACCAAAGAAAAACTATCAAAGATAATTTTACAGAATCATTTCTTTGGAATGCTGTTAGCACTGGAAAATAGACCTGTGTGGAAATGAAGTGCTGATACATGAACTTGACACTGTAAAATTATGCTGGTCAGCATATTCTTTATAACCTTTTAGTTTAATGGTTATTAATATAATTCTACTACTGCCTATAGAGGCCAAGAATATGGGCAGAAATCTGTGCCATCAGAAACTGAATTTGAATAAGTTAAATTTGAATTTGAATTACTCAGATTGAATCTGAATTGTAACTTGAATGAAAGCTTTTGAAAACTGAATTTGAATTAGTCTAATTTGAAATTGAATTTATGGTTTGAAAATGAATTGATTTGCTTTGAAACTGCATTTTATCCTTTAAAAATTCAGCTCTCGAATAATTTCAGATTCACTTCTCACCATTCAGTTTCAGTTCTACAATTCAATTTCAGTTCCAAAATTCAGTTTTTTGGGACTTACATCCGGTTCCGGTTCAAGCGCAGATTAATAGAACTACAGACTGATAGCGTTACTGACGGAATCTACAGCGTCTTGAGCTGAATTAAGACTCCAGAAGTCATTCGTCATGTCGAATGACCAGCGGATAAACTCTCAGGTTGGTAATAAATGTATTACATGTATAAGAACAAGCGTCATGTTAACAAATGATAGCCGTACAGTAACCTTTATGCTTATTGTAGCTGCTAGCTAAAAACGCTAATTTAGCCTAGTTTGCCCTGGATTCAGCTTTGACAAACAAATATGATCGACTGTTTCTAGTAGAATTCCAAAGTTGTCATCTTGTACCCTCTCAGAGCCCTGTATGCTTGCAGAGACCCCTACAGTAAGGAAACATGCAAAACGCTGTCCAAACCTTTGTATTTGAACTTTATTTATGTCTTACACAGCATCCCAACTCTTTAGCGAACTTAATAACTTTAGCTAAAGTGAATAGTTAGTCTAATTCATTAGTGCAGCGTTACTGGATCACCTCAGTTTGAAGTGATATAATATGATATACAACTATCACTGTGTTTAACTACCATAATAATTCTTAGGGTACTGAGTGCATGCTTATTAGTTGTTTTTTTTTTTTAAAAACATACTGCTCCATTGCTATGTTTGACAGGCTGAAGTTGTCGGGTCACCTCCTAAATTGACCATCTTTTACAGGTGTTTTGTGCCAGAAATGGAGTGTCCACTGAAGATACTGAATCTCTACACCGCGCCATTGATCCCTCCTGTGCCTTCATCTAGACAAGAGACATTAACTTAACCACTCTCACATGATCTGTACCTACATCACCTTCCCTGACAGTCGTAGCTTGGCTCATCTGAGGGTGAAATTATAAGAATGTGTTATTTTGCAAAGTGCTCTCTAGGGTTCCTAAATAAAACATGGCATTGAGGTCATTTCTTTTGAATTAATCCCTTCTTCTGAAATATAAGAACCTCTCCTGGTTTAAATGGCACTTTTTGTTCCTTACTTCCTGTTCCACTCCCAACCCCAAATAGATGCTGACAAGCTGACACAGTAACATGGAAGAGGGAAAGAAGCTGGAAAGGACTACTACAAATAAACCCAATGCCTAACAATGAAAAATGTAAAATAAGAACAATAATAATAATAATAATAAAGATAAAAGATGAAGTAACAAGTGTTTTGTTTTTTTGTTTATTCCAAATGATCATCCAGATGTCTGTGACATGTGATGACAAACACCATAATGGAAGGCCTTAAGTCATCACATGCTTAAACTCATCATATATTTTTTGCATATGCTGAACAGGCAGTCAGACATGCTGTAACTGTGGGGTAGAAAACTGCATGAACACAATACAGCAGGGGTCTCAAACTCCAGTCCTCAAGGGCATGGAAAAGTTGCATGACAGCGGCCTTCGAGGAATGGAGTTTGAGACCCCTGTCATATTCCATATGACAGGTGTGGTTGAACTGCATGAAGACTCTGAAGTTTCTCTTCTCTTCTGGCAGGACAGGAATGTCGCCTTGTCCTGTGAGCCACCATAAGGATGTACTTAGAGTAGAACTGGAGTGTCACCGGCCTCAGGCTCTTCACCTTTTCAAAGACAAAGCAGTCATTTAGATAAAATATTAGATATTGTTTACCTGTAAATGCACAAAGAGAATTTAGAAATGTAATTATTGTCAAGAGTGAACAAGCACTGATAGTGTAATTTACAGCTGTGGCCAAACGTTTAGAGAATGAGAAGTGTTGTTTATTTACAAAGTTTGCCGTTTCAGTGATAGTTGTATATCATATTATATCACTTCAAACAGAGGTGATCCAGTAACGCTGCACTAATGAATTAGACTAACTATTCACTTTAGCTAAAGTTATTAAGTTCGCTAAAGAGTTGGGATGCTGTGTAAGACATAAATAAAGTTCAAATACAAAGGTTTGGACAGCGTTTTGCATGTTTCCTTACTGTAGGGGTCTCTGCAAGCATACAGGGCTCTGAGAGGGTACAAGATGACAACTTTGGAATTCTACTAGAAACAGTCGATCATATTTGTTTGTCAAAGCTGAATCCAGGGCAAACTAGGCTAAATTAGCGTTTTTAGCTAGCAGCTACAATAAGCATAAAGGTTACTGTACGGCTATCATTTGTTAACATGACGCTTGTTCTTATACATGTAATACATTTATTACCAACCTGACAGTTTATCCGCTGGTCATTCGACATGACGAATGACTTCTGAAGTCTTAATTCAGCTCAAGATGCTGTAGATTCCCGTCAGTAACGCTATCAGTCTGTAGTTCTATTAATCTGCGCTTGAACCGGAACCGGATGTAAGTCCCAAAAAACTGAATTTTGGAACTGAAATTGAATTGTAGAACTGAAACTGAATGGTGAGAAGTGAATCTGAAATTATTCGAGAGCTGAATTTTTAAAGGATAAAATGCAGTTTCAAACCATAAATTCAATTTCAAATTAGACTAATTGAAATTCAGTTTTCAAAAGCTTTCATTCAAGTTACAATTCAGATTCAATCCGAGTAATTCAAATTCAAATTTAACTTATTCAAATTCAGTTTCTGATGGCACAGATTTCTGCCCATACAAGAAACTGAAAATCTTTTCCTGACCGGACATGATCTCCTCTCCTGCCCATCTCTCTTTTCCATTTCCCCTCTGTGGCTCACTGGTTTGATTTATGCACTTGTTTGCCTGCCCTGATTCCATGTTCATTGAGGAATAGGCAAAAGTGCAGCATATAGTCCCAATATGTCTTTTTTTCTAAAACTACAGAGCCTCCGTTATGACTGTTAACATACAATTAGCCCACAGGGCACTGTTTAGATTTTCTATCAACATACCAGCAAAGATTTCATTACTACAAACAGTATAAACCCTCACATTTTACCTCTAGGCTGGATGAGCGACCTACTAAAAGTCGTGTCCACGTTGCTGTCTTCTCTAGATAGTAATTGACACTATTAGGGAATATAGCAAATGAGCACAAAGGACAGCAGGCAGTTGAAAGGAGATCAAGGGAATAATTCCTAACAAGTTTCTGGCAGGTGGAGGGGGAATTCTCCAGGGTTAGCAGGCTCAACCACTGAGTTACCTCCAGGCACAAAAATCCAACTCTCTTTGAGAATCAAATTCAAAAACAAGTATGAGTCAAACATAAATGTATGACTCATACCCTTATGTGTGTATTTTTATCTCTGTTTTTAAACATAGACGAGTTGAGTGGAGCCTCTTCAAACCATGAGGTATAGCCACTGATGGATCCCTCATTATTGACTGTGAGATTTGGCACAGCCTGGCAGAATTTCATCACGTATCCAAACACTGAAAAGAGTGCTTTAATGTACAGACATGAAGTCCTTACCTCTGTGCTGTAAATACATTTTCTGTAAATGCAGTCCTGGTAAGTTAGTCTCAACAGACCTGCTTTAGACCTAGTTTCAGAAATAAACTCAGGAAAATGAACACTCCAAAAACCAGATGCTGAGCCCCAGAGGAGATGTACCAATTTGAAGAGGTTTCAAAGACATGAACACATCAATCATTCTCTCTGCCTCAAGAGCCCCGGAAAAGTATTTCAACCTGACTTATCCTGAGATCTGACCCACTTGAAACACACATCGCCTGATTCAGGCCAATCACAGACACATGTCAAAGGTTACAGGTCAGAAAATGTGACATCCTAAAAAGAAGCGAAGCACAGAGTATCTTTTCAGGGCTGTTGTCAGAGGAAAAACTTCCCTTTGCTTGCACCAACAAGAATGTTTAGACGGATGGACAAGTCTGTGTAAGTGAATGATAGCTGCTGTCTCAACACACATGACAAGTCAACAAGGCCGTTAGGGGAACAGTCAGTCTGAATGAGAGACCAGCATGCCCTCCGTATACCCGTCTTTGTTAACAGCAATTAATGGAGGAAACCTCAACCCAAATACGTCTCTATTCACCAATCACAGAACACTGAAAAAAGCTGGTCTCAAAAGCTGGGTGAAGATAACTAGTACAAACATGAATAAAGTTGTTATTTTTCAGGCTATATAGTCACATTTACACATCATGAACTAAATGTCATGGAGATTTTGGGCTTTTAAGGATTTCTTTGAACAGGTAAACATCCTTAAAAAGAAAAGGAGTAGCACTTTAATGCTAAACTAGTGTGCAATGCTTCCTCTCACACTCAAACTCACAAAACACTGCGTTGTCTACAGTGGCTCTATTAATTTTTAGTCTGTATTAAGTGTTTAACGTCTTCCCATCTTTGCTACCATAAGACTTCTCCGTGTTTGTGACTGGTCAGATGCTGCTAAAGTCAGCCCTTTCATGTGAACGTGCTTGTAGCTAGATTGAGAAACCCTGGGTTGATTTATCGAGTTGATAACCACCTACATTGCCGACGTTAGGGTAAGTGAAGCCAGATCACGGTAAGATATTCTGGGTATCTTGAACTTGCTTCATAGATGCAGGAGGTAAACACCATGTGACACAGCAGAGTGCTGCTGCAGTATGATTCAAATGAACTTTCAGTTCAATGCCATTTAGACACAAGTCCAGTTAATGCTAGAAGCACTGAAATCGAACTGTTTGCAGAAAAAAAAGATGCAAGAGATGTGTCTCTTTTGCCTTTTAAAATCAGGTCTGTTTAGCTATTCATAATGAAAT
>JAQSNX010007267.1:0-19438 GCA_029532605.1 Oreochromis grahami | reverse complement strand
AGGACTGGAGTTTGAGACCCTGTCATATTCCATATGACAGGTGTGGTTAACTGCATGAAGACTGAAGTTTCTCTTCTCTTCTGGCAGGATGGAATGTAGCCTTGTCCTGTGAGCCACCGTAAGGATGTACTGAGAGTAGAACTGGAGTGTCACCGGCCTCAGGCTCTTCACCTTTTCAAAGACAAAGCAGTCATTTAGATAAATATTAGATATTGTTTACCTGTAAATGCACAAAGAGAATTTAGAAATGTAATTATTGTCAAGAGTGAACAAGCACTGATAGTGTAATCTACAGCTGTGGCCAAACGTTTAGAGAATGAGAAGTGTTGTTTATTTACAAAGTTTGCTGTTTCAGTGATAGTTGTATATCATATTATATCACTTCAAACAGAGGTGATCCAGTAACGCTGCACTAATGAATTAGACTAACTATTCACTTTAGCTAAAGTTATTAAGTTAGCTAAAGAGTTGGGATGCTGTGTGACACATAAATAAAGCTCAAATACAAAGGTTTGGACAGCGTTTTGCATGTTTCCTTACTGTAGGGGTCTCTGCAAGCATACAGGGCTCTGACAGGGTACAAGATGACAACTTTGGAATTCTACTAGAAACAGTCGATCATATTTGTTTGTCAAAGCTGAATCCAGGGCAAACTAGGCTAAATTAGCGTTTTTAGCTAGCAGCTACAATAAGCATAAAGGTTACTGTACGGCTATCATTTGTTAACATGACATTTGTTCTTATACATGTAATACATTTATTACCAACCTGAGCGCTTGAACCGGAACCGGATGTAAGTCCCAAAAAACTGAATTTGGAACTGAAATTGAATGGTGAGAAGTGAATCTGAAATTATTCGAGAGCTGAATTTTTAAAGGATAAAATGCAGTTTCAAAGCAAATCAATTCATTTTCAAACCATAAATTCAATTTCAAATTAAACTAATTCAAATTCAGTTTTCAAAAGCTTTCATTCAAGTTACAATTCAGATTCAATCCGAGTAATTCAAATTCAATGGCACAGATTTCTGCCCATACTCCTGGTGTGTGACTGCAGTGTGTTGGGTGTGGCAATGTGTCAACTGAATTTTGAATCTTGGAAGCTAAATTAGTAACTTGTGACTTTGAAACTAGCTGGTAGCATGTAAGAACTAAGGGAGGAGTTTGCTCACAAAATTTTCTTTCCTTCGGTCACTAGATCATGCATTTGAATTGATTTTTATTTCTGACACCCATCCTCCCAGAAAGGGTGCCTCTCTCTGTCTCAAACGAGAGATCTTTCACATGCTAGCTGAATGCGTTAACCACTACATTATGGATTATATTGAATCTATAGAGGTTGTTGTGACTCATCCTCCTCTGACTCAGTGAGGCAGCTTCTGCACTCTTGTTCCATGACAGACAAAATGCTATGCAGGCAGGGGGTGGATTTTTTTTTCTTTTCTTTTCAAGTTTAGAATTGAAAGTAAAGGAACAATTTATATTTACAGATACTCTGGCGACAAACTGCTGCCTACAGAACTTTGATTAATAGAAAATCCCCAGTCAAAGAACCTAAGAAAAAAAATAAGACTCTCTCAGAGGCAGTCATGCTGTTTGACTGACATGTGATCTTTGGAAAACACTGCACTAGAGCAGAAATCAGGTCTGAGCAACAAAGTATGAGGACAAACTGAAAAGAACACAGACAGCAGCGATTGATTGCTTAGCAGTAACATTTCAGACAACAGACTAGAAGACAGAGAAGAGTTATAGATTACCAATTGGTGTGAAAAGGTTGTATTGCTGTCCTGTGAGATGTAAACATGCCTTACATCACTATTTCTATGTTACTGTAGGTTTGTACACTGTTTCGTTTGCATGTGTGTCTACCCGTCAAATCTGTCTTGCTTCCAGAAAACTAATTTCTACCTCGACTGTGACTTTGGTTTCTACAGCTCTAGGAAGCAAATGTCAGCTGGGTTGAAAGCCACAGTAGAGTGACTCTCAATGACAGCAGCAGTACAGAGACTGCTGGTGCTTGACTCTGTTTGACTCCTACACACTCATGATGTGAAAAGCCTTATAAAGCAAGGTTTCCCCCTATTGAATCCAGCATAACTGTACACACTGCACATCGCTGTGAGATTAGTTCACCTTGCTTGCTTAAGGTTAACCCTCAATAGCACTGATGAAGGCTTCATTGTAAGTCAAGAAAAGCTTTAGACTGCCTTTATTATATTCTCTAACAGCTTAGTCGAATGAGCTGTGTCACTATAAATCTTATCTGTTATCTGTTTAAACAAAGACAGGTGAAGCAGCTCGTCGGGCTGGTTTCTTCAAGGCAAAAGGCAGAAGGAAATTACCAGTAACCAGTACCAGTATTGGGAAGGTTACTTTTAAAATGTATTCCACAGAATACAGGATTACAGAATTACAGAATACATGCCCCAAAATGTAGTTTGTAACATATTCCGTTAAGTTACACAACGTGAGTAACATACTCTGAATACGTTGGATTACTTAATGAATTGGTCATGCTTTTCACAACTACATGAATGTACAATTGTTGTGTAATTTATTACTATTGCTGAACCGAACATGATTATTTGCAGCTAACAGGTTGTTAATGCTATCCATCAAGTCTAACTCTCTATGCACTAACCTCAGCTAACGCCAGCTAACAATGTTAGCTCGGTGGCGATTAGCCTTAAGTAATAGTCATAAATCACACAGCAATAGTACATCGAAGATACTGACATGGCACATAACCCAGGTAGCTACCACAACTAAAACAAGGAAGCTGCAGTAGGCTAACGTTAGTTTTTTTAAAAGAACTTACTGCCAGATGTTTCTTTAGGTTGGAGTCTTTTGACGCTGAGAGCAGCTTGGTTGCCGGCAAACAGTTTGCATTGAACGGTCCATTTCTTCTTTCAATGTAAAGTGGTGTTGGAATTTCCAAGTAAGAAATGCATTCCTGCACGTGCACTGCTGGCTCTGTTGTGCTGGCTCTGGGTCCATTGTGTAACTGACACCACCAACATTAACAGGACGCTTACATTAGAGCCTCTTATTGCGTGTTTGTTTTATTGTTTGTTTGGGTTTCTGGCAATGCGTGGAATTACCAAAATTAAAGAGGGGATAGCCTAACATATGAAACAGGAAAAGACCACAGTGTAATCCATTTATTTCAACAACGTAACTGTATTGTAATTATTACCTATTTAAACGGTAACTGTAACGGAGCACAGTTACTCATATTTTGTGTTTTAAATACGTAACGCCAGTACGTGTATCCCATTACTTCCCAACACTGACCAGTACAGGACCATGTCTAGGTCCACAAATCAGCTAATCAGGAAATACTGAAGCCCAGATTGCTGCTGGTGTGTGAATGTGGTGAACAAAGTTTGTAATGTAAAATTCTTTGAATGCTCAGTGAGAACTGGAAAAAAAACTTCATTAACACAAGTCTATATACATGTAGACATAGCTAAATCCAATTTTATTTTTACAATTGAGAAAAACACTGCATCTACCAGCAGCTTCCCACCTCCATGGTAGATGCTTTGTCTGAAAATGGTGCTCGCATGAAATTTTGTTTGCTACTGATTGCTAAGAGTAGACAAAGGTGTGATCAGCATCTATACCTGAAATCTTTGTCACACATACTGCCCAACTTGTATGGAGATTGTCTTGACATTTCTTTCTTTACAGATCTACGGTAGTGAAACTAGTATTGGTCCTGTCAAGCAAATTCAGAGTCCCTTTATTCAAAAAATGTTAATATTTTGAATAATGTTTCTGGTGTATTGTTGCAAAGAGTAAATAGTATACAAGTACATGGCAATATTTATGAAAAATGAGCAGCAGTATGCTACGTTGCTGTAAATAGTTGTGATCAGTATGCATGAGTCCATAGAGGAGATAAAGATATAAATCTAAGTAAGCATACATTTGGTCCCCTTTTAAACAGTGTCTAAAGTTAATGTCGGTATGTTTAAAAACTCCAGGAGGAAAATGAGCTTTTTCATGCATTATTCAACAAAAATATAAGAAATAAAAGAAATATGTTCTTCTAGATGAGACTAATCTGAGTTTGGCTTGCTCTTCAATGCAATATTTTTTCCCTCTCAAATCCCACCTCAACCTTTCATTCAAAGTACAGATATGACTTGGTCATCTTGGAAATGATGTGATGTGACTTTAAAACACAGCTAAGTGTGTTTTAAAGTGACTTTTTAAATGCAGCTGTACACATGTTGACTGTGTTCTGACTGTGTTTCATTTTGAAATCTTTTCACAGATTGAGATTTAGTCATTAAATTATGTCAAACAACATTTCAAAAGGCACAGGGGTTGAAATCCAAAGTCTAAACCTAGACGCATTTTCCATTGAAAATCACTTAAATCTAAATCCACATACAGTAAGTCTCATTGGGTCTACCCAGAACTGGATCTGCCCAAAGGTTTCATAGACTGTACTGGATCAGCAAATTGGGCCCAGGTTGGAATGCAGTTGCATGCCAGGATGAATCCAAAATGGATGTGGTTCACAGATTCAGACTGTAGTAAGCCCAGATCCAGTTTTGCTATGGACATTTCCATTAACAATGACATTAGATCATATTAAATTTTCTCTTTAAACAAAGTAAAACCAAACAAACAAGAAACAGGTTGTACATCCCATTAGTTGATTACATTTTTACTGAATCAATGAAATGATCATAAACTGTAGCAAAAGAATATTTTTTGAAACAAAAAATTTCAGGGCAAATCGGTTTTTAGTGTATTGCTCTCTGGGTAACTAATATCACATTCTGCTCATGTTGCCCTTAGTTATGCAGGTAACTAAGGGCGAACATCAGTGTCGACTGAACAATGTACTGCTGTTCTGCAACTCAAAACTCAGAGTTGCCAATCTCAGAGTATATCAATTTTATCACATTTATTGGAGCTGGAGCCTATCCCAGCCGTCACAGGACAAGAGGAGGCAGGGTACACCTTAAATATTTTCAGTCTATCACAAGACTAACACAACCTGAAACAGACAACTATTCACACCAATGTAGAATCACAGATTATCCTAATCAAATGCATGTTTTTGGACTGTGGGATGAACTGGGGTACCTGGAAAGAACACATGCAAATGTGGAGAGGGCATGTAAATTTCACAGAAATGCTCCAGCCTAGATTTGAACCTTCTTGCTGTGAGGCAACATTACTAACCACTGCACCACAGTGACAGTTCTATTGGTAATCAGTCTGCTAAATTAACACCTATCATGTCCAAAAACACTTTGCCATGAGTCATGACTGAAATATTCCTTTGACCACTGTGGAAGCTACATGGAAAGCACTCTGCCAGTGACATCTTTTTGAGGTTTGGGTGTGTCTGAGGGCTTCCTCTCCTATTTGCTTATTCCGCTGCTTAGATCTTTTTCATGATTTTTCATGTGTTTGAGTAAACTAGTGGTATTTCAAATAGCCTTCACACTCACAAAGCTTGCAATGTTTTCATTTACAACTGTAAAATCTCTCTGCAGGACACTCCTCTTGGACTCTACCATCATGCTCTCACTCACTGCTGTGAACATATGTGTGCTTAGCACCACTGAGTCACGTGATGGCAAGACTACAAAACACAGGGAAACAAAGTGTGCATGCAAACTGTGAGAGGAGCAGTGTTTGCATAGGGATGTCTAATTTGAGAAACTAAAGCTTCAACCCCATTAAGCTATATAAGTCCTGTACCAATATCAATGCTGGTATTGGTACTGTTGATATAGTGGTCAAAGCTTTAAATAAAACTAAATTCCACCAGGGACTAATGAGGTTGTGATCACTGGCACATAATCCAAAACCTGTCAACTCTTCATTTGTAAATATGAAGTTGTGATACTCTTTCTACATAACTGATCTCTTTTTTTCATTTATTTACATTTTTTAAAATGACTATGAAATGTTACTTTAGCAGACTTTGCAAATAAAATCATAACAGCCTAATTAAAGTAAAGGAATGAGATGTCTTCCCTAGTTACTAAACACTCAAAAGTGTATTCCACCAAAGGCACCTTTCTCAGGGACTAGTAACCTTTGAAGTGGCCCACAACATTTCAACAAGTACTTAAATTACATTCTGTGGGAATTCTGATGCTCCCATGAAAGTCTTAGTCGTAGGCCTTTCTTATATATTGCTTTTTTACTCTACTGAGCACTCAAAATGCTTTATGTACTATGTTTTATTGACACATTCATACAAGCACTCTTTCCCTACAAATAAGTGCCTGTTCTACTTCCTGATCCACAGTCACCCTAAAAGTTGCCTAATTGAAGTATTTCACCCAGTCCATTTCTTTAATCTCACTTACCTCTGCTGTAACTGGCAAAAATGTGTTTTTGCTGCTTACTTTAAGGTCTGTTGCATTCATTTTATTTATAATGTACTGTGTGTAAAAACAACAGATTACATATGATTACTCTAAATGAAACTTGGGACTGTAGTGGAAATCCAAACACATCATGTTCTGATGGAACACTCAAGTTCCTCTAAAAAAACATCCTGTGAGTAATCTCATCAATGATTCCATGTTCACAGCTCATAATGAGATTGTTGTGACGCCAAAGGAAAAAAAAAAGAAAAAACTATGTTCCAAACATTTATAACATAATGCTGGCTGGTTAAATCAGCAGTTGAATATACATAGAAGGCTTCCCATTGCATATTGGCCCAGGAAAGTGTAGCAGAAGCAATGGCCACTGCTTGCCACTGTGAATAACAAAAGTGACACAGAAACAGGTGAGTCATAACCAGTGATGAGATAGTCCTCAGAGCATTAAGATATAGGGAGTAACTGGTCAGACTTAACTTTGCTTACATTAACATCAGAAAAAACTATGTATGCAGGGGTTTGCATGGCCAAATAGCAAGTAGATGTAATCTAGATATAATGTCTAGGTGGTCCATATGTTGCACCTTTAATGTTACTTTAAACAATTATGCATTGTATTGTTTCATTGAATTATATATGATGTCTACTTTAATACTGTGGTAAAATCTTCAGTATCCAGCAAACTGTTCTGTTTGAACTTTCCCATTTTCTTATGTTGCTGAGGTTAGAGAGAAGCCTCAACCATTTGTCTACCATAGGTAGACAAAATAACTGTCTTTTTTAAAACAAATGGCCAATCAATAAAAGGCTAAATATGCTGATGTTTTTCAGGCTTTTTGTTTCACTATTGACAATGGCTGCCTCCTCCCAGGGTGCCAGGATTGGCCATGAAGTCTGTTTTTATTTGCTGCTCCTCTTAAATATCATAATCAGGGTGACTGCATGGGACTCTGAGTTTTATGTAAATGACATATAAGCCGATTACAAGTGAGGCAGTTCCGCTGTAAATATTATTTATTTTATGGACTTCCAATTTTCCCGACCAGATGCGATAAAGTGAGAATACTATTATGGCCATTATCACTGCATTGCATTATTGTTGTATTATGAGGATATTTCTCATGTCACACAAGGTAAGTAGTTTTTCTCCCAGAGACACTGAAAATTTGTCTTCCATGTGAGAGAGGCAGAGATAAGACAGATTGTTGATTTGTATGGCAGTGCTATCAGCTTTAATAGTTCTGATGTGGTTTTTCTATATTCTTCCTGGAACGAAGGGCCGTGGAAAGTGTCATGGGGCTACAAAAATATTGGAAAGGTGAATAAGCCATTCTTGTTTCTCTCCTCTCAAACTAATATCTCCTCCTTCACCTTGACCAACACTGCTGACCTTCATACAGACAAGTGGGATTTCTCAAACAGGGACAGCAAATGACTGGGCTGCAACACATGCAAAACAACGACAAGCCTTGAAGGCTGTTGAACTAGAGAATGCAACAATATTCCCTATTAGGTTAAATAGAGTGCATTTTCATACTGTTTCCTCAATGATGAGAATTAATATCTGATGAAATAACTTAAAACTTGTGGGTTTAAATAACAAGGAGGATTTTTTTTATTATTACTACACAGCATCAATTTATGAGACTAAATGGGCTTTAGTAAGTTTTACTATGACCTTTCAAGATTTCATCACATTGATTTCCTCAATATTCAAAACGGCACCTGCTTTCAGTCCAGTCAACAATGCCAGAACTAGTTGTTCAGTGTCATTTTAAAATATTGATGCTCAGAGATGAAAATGCCTAAGAGAAAAAGTGCAAGTTAGAGTTGAAACGGAGCAAGAAAGCACTCATGAAATGTGTTGTACGTGACAAGCTGTACAAGACAGTGATAGAGGACTCAGGGGAATCATTTCTCGTCTTCCTGACACAGGTCACTGATGTAGTTAAAAAGCTCAGTGGAAGCACCTTGCCCAAGGTGCAAGAGTAAACCCTGGATTTGCACTTTACTTTTACACACGTACTGCAGGTATTTTTGAAGAAATCCTATGACCATATCTTCAAAGGTCTTATCTGGAGGGTGCTTCGATTATAAGGTGCTGCAGTTGTAAACATGGCATTCTTTGTAGCTCTTTCTTAGTGGATGTTGAATTCCGCCAAGTTTGATCTTTGTCACCTCTTGTATTTGTGATTTTAATGGACAGAAATTTGAGGTACAAGCACAAGATGTGAGGACCTGCTTTGATAACTTCAGACTTGCATCTCTGCTTTTTTGCCAATAATGTGGTTCTGCTGGCTTTGTCAGCATGTGACCTCCATTGTGGTTTACGTCAGTTTCCAGCCAAGTGTGAAATGGTCAGGATGAGAGTTAGCACCTCCAAGCCTTAGACCAGTGTTCTCTGTCAGAAAAAGATGAATTGTTCCCTATGAGATGTAAGGGAAATGTTGCATAGTGTGAAAAAAGGAAAGCTGATGCATCAACTGTTTTGTTCTTTTGTCAGATGTAGCTGAGCCTTATCAAAAGTGACCCTGCCCTGCCCTGACATGGTTATAGCTAAATCAGGTCAATTTTATGTACATACACAGATAAGTTCTAAAAGGTTTCCAAAGCTATTTATGAATAAGCCATTTTTGGTCTGAGAGCGCCTCGGTATTTCCGATGATGAGCTGTGGTGTGCGCCTGTTTTATTTGCTCCTACTGCAACCTGGATGTAAATGAGCAGTAGCAAAACTTAAACGGATGGGTCTCTTAAAGGCGTTAAAGCCCTCATAGTATTGCATCACCCCAACAGAACACTTCAATCTCTGACTCTGGTTTACTTGTAGTTCTTAGGATATTTAAAAGTAGTATGTGAGGCAGGGAGCTGGTTCCTTCTTCTGAAGAACCAGCCCCCTGTTTGGATTCAGGAGGCAGACATTAGTCCTTAGACCTTAGTTAGGGCTGGATCAGGTGAACTTGGTGCCTCCCATAGTTATGCTACAATAGGCCTAGGCTGTTGGGGTCTTCACATGATTAAGTGTTTCTTTTTACTTGCTTTATATTTATACACCACTCTGCATTTAATCATTAGTTATTATTAATCTCTGGCTCTCTTTCACGGTGTGTTTGTTGTCCTGTCTTCCTCCCCTCATCCACAACCAGTCGTGGCAGATGGTTGCCCCTCCATGAGCCTGGTTCTGCCAGAGGATTCTTCTAGTTACAAGGGAGTTTTCACTTCCCAAGCGCATGCTCATACACTGTAAAATCTAATATTGTGTTTAATTAAAAATATTAAGTAGGCTGAACTCAATTTTTATCAATTTGTAATTAGAACACAATTAAAGTAAGTTACCAGTACTTTTTATGCAAAAACGCTGATCAACTCAATTTATTTGAGTTGTGTTAACTTAGAAAAACTAAGTAAGCTGGAAATTTTGCTTCTCAGTGCGGAAGGATGAAAGATATGTCTTGAAAATGCCGCGTCACTACCGTCCTCCTCCCTCTCGGATCAGTCCGCATGTTCACGGCGCATTTTTTATGGAATATGTTGAGCAAACCTGGAGAAGCTCAGCTCAAGATATTATTGGTGTCATTGCTGTGGATCTTTACCTGATACACTGACTTGGTGAGTAAATGTTTACTCTTATTCAAGCTGATTTTGTGGCTTCTCTTAGTTTAGCACCAGGTTTAAAATCTTGCTAGCTAGTTAGTGTTAGCCTAGCGTTGCTGCTGCCGCTGGGCTCATGTTACTTAGAAATTAACACCACAGCCTTAAAACTCTTACATAAAACTATGTGGTGAAATTTCTCTGTTGATTGTTTGAAATAAAAAAGTGAGATAAGAGCCCAGACAAAATTTTTCGGGAGGTGTAGCCGTTAGGGGTGGGGTGTGTGTGTGTGTGTGTGTGTGTGTGGGGGGGGGTATTTTCAATCCATAGCCATAACTAACTAACTATATATATCATGTTTAACCTGAGTAGCAAAAGACCGCAGGGGGGTTGAAAACAATATGCCAAGAGTTAGCTAGCTGTGCTCGCTGGCTCTATCGAGCCTTGACCTCCTGGTCAGCTATCCCGCTGGTGGATAACAGAGCTCTCTGAAAACATCGAAGCACTTTTGCAAATATGTGATATTTTGATAAATTAAGTAGATATTTGAGCATTACACAGCTACATTCTCGCCTGAAAATAACTTAAAAGGTTATTGAACATCTGTGGCATCTATTAATGTCAAATCTAGCCTTTCTTTAACAACATAAGCAAACTGCTTTTATATTTAACCGACTTTTCTGTTTAATTACATTTTAAATAATAATAATAATAATGACAATAGTATTTATTTTGTTGAAAAATGTGTTTAAAAACAAGTTTTGTTGTGAAAGCTATAATCCAGATTAGTGGCCTGTTAAATGGTTAAAGTCTAGGTTGGCTTTATAGTTGAGAATAAAATAATATAGCTTGTCCTTCTAAGGAATTAAGTTAAATTCCACAGTTGAATCATAAGAAACATTATGTTACATATAAACCCTGCCATATGTTAGATCTGGTCATTTTGCTTATTAGAAACTTTATATATTGGAAGTTAACTTTTAACAAGCATGTAATGATTATATTTAAATTAGGTGGTCTTTTTTTAAACACATATCTCTTTAGGCTGTATGTTGTATGGGGTCTACATTGACCTTCTGTGTTGTAAGTTATAATGATTGCACAGCCATTAAGGATCAAATCAGCTTCTAAATAATTTCATGGTTTTTCTCCCTCTGCTTGCTTCTTACTGTCTTCGAGGCTCGGGACCAGTACTCCTGCTGTTGGACAGAAAGACATCAGTAAGTATTTTGGTTTTCCAATATATTAGCAACTGTCAGTGACATTTATATTAATCAGGCTGAACTTTAATCATACTTTAGATCAGCCTGTTTTACTTATTGTTTTATTTGTGCTTTGGTTTGGGGAAGTTGTTTCTTTACTGATCTTTTCCTGTCTTCTGTTATTAGACTTGAGATATGACTGCACTATGCTGTTGCTGGTGACCACAGTTAATTCTACAAGACATGCTGTGTAAGTAAACAAACAACAACAGTTTGGTCTGCATTTCTTGAAAGATCACATCCCCCAAACTTAGTTTAGAGGGTCTACACTGTATATAGTGAAGTCTGCAAGTTTTCTAACAGCAAAATCTGTTTTATGCCCAAAATCATTTTGCACATCATTAGAATGAAAGTTATTGGCCATGTTTGCATAGCCCTTTTTAAAATGATGCTTTCATGACATTATTGTATGTTGGGTGGTGGTCAGGGCTATCCAGACTGACAATTGGGACATTTAATGTCACCTCTTCGGTGGGGAGGGAGCCTGAGATTGTCTAAATTGGAGTCTGTTTTATACCAAATGCAGAAAAAAATGTTTTAAGAAAGCAATTAAGTTCATGTCCCAAAAATATGATTGTTTGCTTGCAGGACACCAGGAGAGATGAGTCCTCCGTCATAGATGGTGTGGTCAGTGAAGATGGTGGCCTGCAGGTTCAAGCTCATTGCATCTCCAACCCACATCCACTGCCACTGTACTTAAGGGAAGTTAAAGACTTTCTTCTGCACCTACATTTGGATCACCTCGATCCATGACAGTCATTCAGGCAGTAATGCCTGGACTGGAAACAAGCATCCTTAAAATATTACAACATTCCAGCTCATGTGTTGGAATGGAAAACAAATGTGTTGTTTAAATTAGAGACTGCACCTGTGACAGAACAATAAATATTTTATTTTGATTATATAAGTAATGTAAGTATAAAACAAACTGTGGTAGGCCTAAACTTCAGAATAATTACATCTGAGACTTTGTTTCATTGTAAGATTATAACAGTGATGGCAATATAATTGTTTGTTGTTCAAGAGAACAGTGTCCAGTATGTTGGCTGTTATACTTTTTTGCATTTGAAAATAAAAGTTGGGCTGATTTTAACATCATTACAAAAAGTGTTGTTAATTATTTTTAATCATATTCAGGTTACCACAAATTGTTTTTTTCATTTATTTGAACTTGAAATGTTTGTCAGTGGGAAACAGTACTGTACAGTCAGAATTATCAGTTACTGATAGTGAACTTTATTTTATTCATAAGGTTAGTTATTAGAGTTGCCAACTGTCCCGTAAAAAATGGAATCGTCCCTCATTCAGAGAAAATATTACGCGTTTCGTACTGAGGTGAAAAGGAACACAGTTTGTCTCGGACTTCAGCTACAATGAAAAAGACACAAAGCTGAAGCTGCACAGCTGCCTCTTCTCTCATTCTCTCCCCTTCCCTCTCCCGTTGCTACTTCAATCATGAAACTGATCAATGATCAGCTGATTCGCTTTTCTCTCTTGTTTGTTTATCTCCTACTTTGCGCCAGAAAGAGGAAACCAGCGGATGTCGGGCTAAACAACAGCAGCACGTTTAAGCTTGATCAGCTGTTGTTAGAATTTATTTAATATTAATTTCTAGTATCAGCTGATGTTTGCTGGAGCCACAGCTGTAAAGCTGCTGGTCCTGATGTCGGTTTGGATACGTGGTGAGAGGGAAACATGCAGATGAAACCAGGAGATGTCCTTACTGAATCATCAGAGCTGAACAGCTGATGGAGAAACAGGTTTACCTTTTAGGTGACATGAATGAGCTGAAGGGAAGTTATGAACTGTTTCTGAGAGACAAATAACACCAGGATCCTTTTCTAAGTAGCTGACAGCTGGTAACTGTGCAGGGGCGGGTCTAGCAAAGTTTTGCCAGGGGGGCCAGGTAGGGCATTAACAGGGAGAGGGGGGCACAAAGAAATACTTTTCTTTTTTATTCTCATTTAAAATGTCTGGCTTTTATTAAATAATTATCTAAATCTTACAACCAAAGTTTTTATCTGACGTAAAATGTATAGAAATCATACATATACCAAAAAGACAGAGTACATCACTGTCACACCAGCATTTGTTTTCATTCAAAGCTTTAATACCTGGTGGGCCGGTCTCTCGTCAAAATGTCCGGGCTGATTTTTTGTCCCAGTCCAGCCCTGGGCACGACACGCAGTGAGTTAATCTGAGAAGATGCATTAAAAAATAAATGGCCGGGCCAGCGGTGCACATCGCAAATTAGCTCGCATAGACACATTAGTAGTGCTGCTTCTTAATGACGGTATCTTAGCTATTCAACTTGTAATTGGCTAAAAATAACTTAGCCTACCGGTGAGAGGGACGTTGCTAGCTGGCAGTTTTTTCAAGCAATGTTGAATTTTCCACATTCTGACACTTCAAATGCTTCAGGAGCTGTCCGCTCAGCGCAGCATCAGCACCACGGACATACATGGATACATCCGTAGACTCGAGACAATTCACAATGCATTTTTGGGACTTTCAGGTGTATGGACCAATGTTTTCTTTTCTAATCAAACCAGAAATCTTTAATGAGCAGCTGGGTTTGTCTCACATTAAATGGCTGGACACAGAGGACATCGAAATGCAGCTGATTGAACTGAAAAGCTCGACTCTGTGGGAGTCAAAGTTTGCAGAACTACAGACGCAGCTGGAATCCACAGCTGTGCGTGTTCATGGAGCTGCATTTTCACCTGCTGGACGTCACTACCTGACAGGTTTAACTGTCTTCAGAACATTGCAGAGGCCTTATTGACAGTATTTGTCTCTACATATCTGTGTGAGCAGATTTTCTCTCACATGAGTGTCCTCAGGTAGCCGTCTGAATGCTGGACACTCGGAGACCTGTGTCTCTGAGTGGGAGACCAGAGATCACATTAAAATGTGTGTCTCTGTATTAACAAACATGCCATATTGGCCCAGTTTATTTTTCTTATCATTGTTGTGAGGAGACCATAAATAGCATTGGGATTTTCTGTTGTACAGTTCATTTGCTGTTATGGACAAAAAGTCTTTTTTTGTTTCAAAATAGCTGATAACTGTTCGCTGATAGCTACCAACATTTGCAAATAAATGTAATTCTATAAAGTGGTTCTATATAATGTGTAACTGTTAATATAGAGCGTTATTAAATTTATTGCTAATGAAATCATATGGCACATTCACTTCTGAGGAAATTTTAAATGACACTCATCATCAGAAAGGTTGCCGACCCCTGCCTTACAGTATAAAATGCCTTAAGGCGACTGTTAGTGTGATCTGGCGTTATATTAATACTGACTGAATTGAATTGATTTTAACTGAAGTCTTTACACATTCCAGAGAATTACGCTGGAGCAAAAGTGAGTAAACACTGACTCAGAATGATCTAATTGTCTTATATTAAATGGTATTAGAAACTGTCATCCACAATACGCATGTTTAGCTGATTCAGTACAGTTTATTTTTATGCATTATATACACACGTGCACAAACACACACAATTAATGTGCATTTCCTTCCTTACATTGTCAAAGAAACAGTAAAGGCCCAATCAAGTGGCTTTATTGTCAACTATATACAGTGGTACAGTACACAGTGAAACGAGACAGCGTTCCTCCAAGACCATGGTACTACATATAACAAAAAATCAACACAGGACTACATACGGTGCAAGTGTGCTAAAATGGCAAAAAACAGAACAGAACAATACTGACACAAGACAGTGCAATAGAAAAGTGCAACAATGGCAGTGGGTCGTGCAAAAAGACTGAGCATTGTGCAAAAGTACTTGAGGTATGGAATGTATAATGGTGTGTGAGTGTGTGTCAGTCCAGTTACTGAGTGTTCAGGAGTCTGACGGCTTAGGGCAAGCAACTGTTTCGCACCCGAATGCTCAGGTACCCCTTGCCAGACGGCAGGAGGGTGAAGTGTGTGTGTGAGGGGTGCGTGGGGTCCTCCGCAATGCTGGTGGCTTTGCAGCTGCGACAAGTGTCTGTAATGGAGGGAAAAGAGGCTCCAATGATCTTCTCAGCTGTTCTTACTATCTGCCGTAGGGTCTTGCAGTCCGATATGGTGCATATGGTGCATTTTTTTATACCAGACAGTGATGCAGCTGCTCAGGATGCTCTTAATAGTTCCTCTGTAGAAGGTCGTGAGAATGGGTCGTGGGAGATGAGCTTTTCTCAGCTTTTGCAGGAAGTAGAGATGCTGTTGGGCTTTCTTAGTTATGGAGCTGGTGTTGAGGGACCAGGAGAGGTTCTTTGCCAGGTGAACACAAAGGAATTCGAGGCCCTTGACGACCTCCACAATGATGCTCTCCTGAAGTCGACAATCATCTCAGAGACAAGTTGTTGACTCTACATCAGTCCGTTAGCTGTTGCACCTCCTCTCTGTATGCTGACTCGTCATTCTTGCTGATGAGACCCACCACAGTCGTGTCATCTGCAAACTTGATGATGTGGTTCAAACTATGTATTGCTGCACAGTTGTGAGTCGGCAGAGTGAACAGCAGTGGGCTGAGCACAGTGCTCAGTGTAGTAGTGTTGGAGATACAGTTACCAAGCTGGACTGACTGAGGTCTGTCCGTCATAAAGACCAGGATCCAGGTGCAGAGGAAGGCTGGCCCAGCAGGCTCAGTTTTCAGTTAAGGTGCTGAGGAATTATTGTGATGAATGCTGAACTGAAATCTATGAACAGCATTTGTACATACATGTCCTTGGTGTCCAGGTGGATGAGAGCCAGATGTAGAGTGGTGGTGATGGCATCATCTGTTGACCGGTTGGGGCGATAGACAAACTGCAGTGGGTCCAGTGCGGGTGCCAGCAGGGTCTTAATGTGCCTCATGATGAGTGGATTCTCTGGCCGTGTGAGCACTTTGCTGCTCTGATGGCTCGAGATGGTGTGATCCTCGCTGTTCTCAGGGCTGCCTTGTCACCTGCTCCAAAGGCGGAGTCTCAAGTCTTTATTAGCTCATGCACCTCTGGTTGGAGCGTGTTATGATAATCTTGGAGACAGTGACATCACTGATGCACTTGCTGATGTAGCTGGTCACAGATGATGTGCACGCCTCCAAGTTGGTGCAGTCGCCATTTGTTGCAGCCTCCCTGAACATGTCCCAGTCAGTGTGCTTAATACAGTCAGAGATGGCTCCTGCACACCGGGTTCTCACCTGTCTCAGAACTGGTTTGCAGCGTCCGACGAGTGGCCTGTATGCCAGAATTAGCATAACAGACATGTGATCTGAATATCCGAGGTGGGGGCGGGGCTTCGCTCAATACACTCTGGGAGTGTTTGTGTATACAAGATCCAGCGCATTTCCCCCCTTGTCGCAAAGTCTACATGTTGATGTAATTTCAGGAGCACTGACTTGATGAGAATAAATAGTCCATCGGGGTGTGAGTTCTGCAGCTCGCTGATCGCCCTGTACAGCTCACAGAGCGCCTCTTTAGCACTAGCCCTAGGTGGAAAGTACACTGCTGTAATGAGCACAGTAGTGAATTCCTGAGGTAAATAAAAAGCTACAAACCAATACAAACCAGCGATGAGCAGTAATTAGAAACTAGCATAGAGTTCTTGGACCATTCCATGTTGCTGTAGACACACAAGCCACCACTGCAAGTCTTACTGCACAGAGCTGCATTTCTGTCATCACAAAAATTAGGTGAGCCTGTGTAGCTGAATGACAGCATCTGGAACTCTGTCACTGAGCCGTGTTTCTGTGAAAACAAAGATGCAGCAGTCCCTAAATTCATGCTGTGTGGTCCACTGGAATCGGATGCAGTCCAGTTTATCGCCCAGGGAGCAAACGTTTGAGAGCAGGATTGATGGGCGGGGCAGCTGGCTTGGATTTGCTCTTAGCCTTGCACGGACCCCATCATGTCAGCCGTGCTTCCGCTTCCTCGCACACTGCTTTCGGCGACCCATTCCTCTGCCACCGGCATCAGGCGACGCCAAGGACTGGAGGCCTGGTTCCGTAGCAACTCGAGGAAGCCCAGTGCCTCCAGACGTTCCTGATAATGAAGGTCATTTTTTGTATAATGCTTGTAATTTTGGAATCTTTGGCATGGGTAGACACGAACACCTTTTGTTCTGGTGTCCATGTGGATGAGTCACGATGAAAGGTGATAAAAAACCAGCACCATTTAATCTGCAGAGGCTGCTGCGGGCTATTTGAGACAGCTCTAATCTCAAAGCAAGATTTAAGCAGAGTCTGAATTTTGTTCCTAGAGGAGCGCAAATAGCAATCAAGGTTCTATAAAAAAGAGAAAGACTAAAAAATTACTGATAAATGTTAGCAGTTGCCTGTGAAATGTTTTAAAAACAACCAATAAAATAATCATATCGCTAGTGGTCAGTGGTCAGAGTTAGAACCAAGCAGTAGAATTTTAAACTAACTGAAATATATGTCTCCTTTACGTTAGTAAGTAAAGTGCTTTACAGTAATTAAGTCTGAACATGAGGAACCTGTGAATGGCCATTTTTTTTTTTTTTTATACCTGTCCCGTTTGGTTCTTTTGCCATCAGAATTATTGTCTAAAGGCGAAGAAAGATGCCCAACGGATTTACTTTACCAAATGGACCATCCCAGCCTTGCCGTAATGGTCCATTTGATTCACCTTTTATTGTTTATTTTATTTTCACTTGCTGAATACGGGACAGACTTAACTGGGGGAAAGAAAGGGGAGAAAGAAAGAGGGAAAGAAAAACAGCGGGGAAGAGGGACGGGGAAAAAGGGCAAAAAACCAAAAACAGACAAAAAAATACATATATCGATCATCTGGATCACCTGTTGAGAAAGAAAGAGAAAGCAAGCAGAAGAAAACGAGAGTAATAAACAACATCACAATGATCTATGGGAATATGACAGTAAATACTAAATGTTAGACATTATTGTGCAGCGCGTAAGATCGACAGCGCACAGTGTGCTTTGAGGTAAGAGCCAAAAAGGGTGTAGTTTGTGTGTGATCACCCGTGTGTACACCTGTGAGCATGAACGCGCTTGTTTTTAAAAGGTTCCTTCATGTAATGATCTGCTAGAGGGTGTGGGGGGCCACTGCCCCGTCCTCCAGGGCATGAAGCAGGTATGGAGGAGATCAAAACTCCAGACGTCCAGAGGCCCCCAGAACACAAGAGACCAAGGAAGACCAACAGAGGGGCAGCCGCACCACTATCCCAGAAAGAGCTGAGGAGAGTCCCAGATGAGGGGTCACTCAGCAGCAGAAGCCAGGGGGGGTTGCAGTGACGTGCCCGTGAGCTCCGCCGGCAGCCAGCTGTGCCTGAGTGACCGAGCCCCGGGCTGAGAGGCCGAGGGCACCCCACCTCCGAAGTGGCCCGAGCGAGCCCCAGGCTCCAGGCCCCGATAAGCAGCCGCCAAGGAGTGAGCCGGTGTGTACCTGGGCGCCCACCCCCCGACACAGAGAACCACCAACGCACCGATGTCTGAGGGCGTCCACCACCGGCAGGGGAAGTGGTGGGGGAGATAGGCCTCCAAGGTTTGGAGGGCCTGAGATGTCCCCAGAGAGGTGGCGTCTGATACCCAACCTGACATATAGACACAGACATACAGGCACACACAGATACAAACATCCATTCCCACCCTCATGCTCTCATAGGCAATTATTCCACACTCAACCAACGCGGAGACAGACATAAAGAGACGCTGTATACACAATCACTCTCCCCAAGCGTACTCTAAGAACCGGGTCTAGGTACCCTTGCCCCTGGAGGGGAAGCTGCACCCAGACCCAGGTGGTGTTACCCTTTTCCCTGCGGTGGGGAGAAGCAGGCCGCCCCGACTCCACAGCAGCAGGGAGGCCCCACATTCCAGACCCCAGTCGGACGGCCAACTCCTCCTCCTAGCCCCCCACTCCAGCAGGCCGCAGAGAACGGGGGTGTGTGAAGACTCAAACCTCCCTCCACCCGCCCATATGTAGTGTTGATGTATGTGTGTTCTAAGGTGCATTTAAAACCCAGGAGGGCATGGAGCTACCTGCCAGAGCAGCAGGTAAGCGCATAGCCCCTCCTGCTAGCCCTCAATGTCTACGTGTATTTAAAATTGAGAGGTGGGCAACGACGCCAGGGGTGAGGGGTACACCCTGATGGTAATTTGGATTTTGTGTGGCGTGCCCACCCCAAGATCCTATATGTATGTGTAATGAGAGTGTGAGTAATGTGAATGTCTAAGTTGTGGGATAAAATTGAGGCAGA
>JAQSNX010007266.1:0-20664 GCA_029532605.1 Oreochromis grahami | reverse complement strand
TCTTTCTTTCTCAACAGGTGATCCAGGTGATCGATATATGTATTTTTTTTTGTCTGCTTATTCTGTTGGTTTTTGGTTTTTTGCCCTTTTCCCCGTACCCTCTTCCCCGCTGTTTTTCTTTCCCTCTTTCTTTCTCCCTTTCTTTCCCCCCAATTAAAAAAAAAAAAAAAAAAAAAAAATGGTACTAACAAGTTATCTGGAATATGGATGTCTGTGCCAAATCAAAGATCTTGTATTTGTATTTCCTGTCTTTGTATTATTTGTTTTGCATATATGCATAAATAAACATAGAAAAAAAAAAAAACTACTACATTTATGTACATAGGTAAACCTACTATAAAAAAAAAACAAAAAAAAAAAAAAAAACGGGGTTTTCAAAAATCTCCAACCTGACAGGAGTTTTATAAAATGTCCATTTTCAGTGATTCAAAACGTTGTTTACGTGTGGACGAAAGGTGCAAACGCATAGAAAAAGCTGCGTTTTCCAAAATAGGTGTGGACGTAGCGTAAAAGAGTTAGTAGTTTATTTTATTGCTACCTGTAATTTATTGCAGTTTACTTTTATTTGTTTAACTGTTTACTAAATGTTTGAGGTGTGAAATAAAGGTGTGAAATAAACTGCAATGGAGTTTGAAAACAAAATATGGGTGTGTGGTGTTGGAGGATGTGTTTGTGCAGGGGGGGGGGGGGATTTTCTTGTACACAAAGGGGGGCCTAGCAAAAAAAGTTTGGGAACCACTGGGTTAGCACAAGATACATGAAGCCACGAACTAACATAGGGTTAGCAGACAATCTGCCAAAGGTTAGTTGTGAGCGCTGGTCTGAAATACAGCTGGTCCAGGTCCAGGTGGGAATTCTGGGAGGAGTGATAATGACTCCACCCAACGGAGGAGCACCAGATACTGTGGAAAAACACTGACTCGCCCAGACCATGACATCCTCAGAATAGCTAGTTTTGTATGTTATTTTGGCCTTGGTTCACCCTGGAGTTTATGCTCCCTAGTACTAATGTCATCATTTACTGGAATTTCAGCTGGTTTACTGGCTTTGGGGACGAGAGTAGGGACATCCTTTTAACATGGATGCATGGATTTATGCTGCTGCCTTATCGCTGGTCCAGAGTGTAACAGCACTTCACTTTTACTTATTTAAATACATTTTAAACAAAATTTAAAGAGAATTATTATTAAGTGATATACCTTTATTAGTCCCACAAGGGGAAATTTCATAAGGCTGCCGACCTATTGTACGCAATGGCGGCGCCATCTTACCCTCCGACCATACATACATTACACAAAAACATCACATGGGGAAGACAGGTCAGAGAGGTATAACTACTACTACTGTTAAATGCAGTGCTCCCTGTTCTCCTGCTGTCTAATAGTGAGATCATCCACTGATTCAGGAACCTTGGGTGTTCCAGGTCCTTTTGTGCACTCAACTTACAATGATTTTGAAAAAAGATCACTTTGATAGAATGGAGTCCAACAATGGTAGGAAGTAGGTCAGCAGGACAGGAGTCCCTGGACTCTAGATGCTGGTGGTGGCAGAGATGAAGCAGGTGGAGACTTGGATAAGAATGACATGAATGAGAGAGTAAGGTAAAGAACTGAGATTTGAAGAACATGAAACAGAGGCTAGTGACTAGGCCAGATAATGATGATAGAATCTGACAGTAGGGCAGCAGAAGACAGAGCTACTTCACTGAACGTGAGCATCTGTTTCAAATATGACTATATTCAGCCTTGTATCAAATAATAATAACAATAATAATTGCATGGAAAAAGTTGTATTGGAGACTTCATTGTTCAACTTGTGGTACCTGGCTGTGGACACTAGGGTCTTAAAAACAACACGATTGGGTTCTGTGTCGTTGTTTTCTGGCCCTGGTTGAAAAGAGACATTTTTTGCTCTTTATATTAAAACATGTCACACATGTCAGATCACTGGTCAGCCCAATCAGACTATTACGCCTGCTCCTCTGTAATGGGAGTTGAATTGACTCGACATTTAAGAATGTCTCACTGCACCATTTGTCAATGAGTGGATGTAAAACATGGTCATTTTGTTACACTGCATTGTGCGATCACAACAGAAAAAAGAAAAAATATGTACAAATTATTTAAAATACACACCATGGAATCCTGAATGAAAATCTCTAGTAAATGACACAATGGCAGGTTTGGGATTGTTAGACACTCTACAAAGTTAGATTTATATTCATAAAAGTCCAGTGGCACAAAATGAAAAGTCCAAGTTTTGTGTTCATTCCCTCCCAAGAAAAAACAGAATGAAAGTCCTGCAATGTGAAATGATCCCTCACACTGGTCCACACCACATACCTGTCCATCCATCCATCCTCATCCGCTTTATCCGAGGTCGGGTCACGGGGGCAGCAGCCTAAGCAGAGAAGCCCAGACCTCCCTCTCCCCAGCCACCTCCTCCAGCTCATCCGGGGGAACACCAAGGCGTTCCCAGGCCAGCCGAGAGATATAATCTCTCCAGCGCGTCCTGGGTCTGCCCCGGGGCCTCCTCCCGGTGGGACATGCCCGGAACACCTCACCCAGGAGGCGCCCAGGGGGCATCCTTGTCAGATGCCCGAACCACCTCAACTGGCTCCTTTCGATGTGGAGGAGCAGCGGCTCTACTCTGAGCCCCTCCCGGATGGCCGAACTTCTCACTCTATCTCTAAGGGAGAGGCCAGCCACCCTTCGGAGGAAGCTCGGAGGAAGAGCGGAGGCCCTGGCGGACCGATCCCCGGCTGCCAAGACTGGCAATAGGGACATGGAATGTCACCACATACCTGTGATGTATTAAAACTGCACCCTCCATTTGCCGTCACGTTAGATATCATTCCCTCAAGTTCATCCAGTGCCGTGCTTTGTTGTTGTTGTTTGTTTGTTGGTTTTTTCTCACTTACCTGTGACTGGCTATCAAATTTATATCTATTTTACAAAAAAATAGTAAAACCTCAATGGTATGGACTTTTATTTAAATAAAAAAAAAACTTTGCAAAATATCTGTTGCTATTAAAGATTCTAACTAAGATTAAATTAAAGATTCTAATTAATGTATTTAATTGTGTATCTATCTGAAGAACTGAAAATTATTTAAATCGTCAAAATTGCTATTTGCACTTTTTTACATTATTCATTTGACACTGTAACAATCATGCACTTGTATGAAGATATTCCATTTTATTCCTAACAAGATGTGGTCCTTTCTTTGGGAGGAGGATACTGGTTCGAAATACTCACTGACAAAGCAAATCGATACCTAATTACAAGCCTCACATTATGATGCTTCAGCAGGGGAATAGAGAGAGGCTTTCCCTTCAACTCTTAAACCAAGTGCTCAATAACATCAAGATTATTTCTTCACCCGTCATTTGCATGCTGCCCACATAATGACCCCTCACTTTGAAAACCTATTTCCATTTTTGTCTTAAAGTCAGCACTTTTCAGGGGATGGAGATTTCTCTTGTTGTGGTCCATCATTCAGCCTAAGATGTATTCGATTTACACCACAAAAACGTATTGAAGCTAGTTTTGTCTTGCAGAAATTTAAGTACTATTCTCTGGTACCAGATATTTAACAGAAGCAAGCAATCTTTGGTAAATTGATCAATGATCAGTGGTTTGATCATGGTTGTTGATCAATGGTCATGACAATTTGCATATTAATGATCAAGAAACTGACCTCACATCAGTCATTATGCAGATGTGATGTTTATAAGGTTGGGGAACCTGCAGTCAGCTGAGTCACTTGGATGAGTGACGAAAGGTCCCGATGTCCTCTGATGTTCTGCATTATAGTCAAAGTTTCTCCACAAACAACCATGATCTTCCAGAAGGATAATCAAACTTTCTCACATGTTATCTCTGCTTTATTTATAATGCAACAAGCCTAGACTGCTGGGGCTTCCCATGGTGGGCTGAGTGTTTCTTATTCATCCCCCTCTTTTCACTATGTGTTTATACACCACTCTGCATTTATGTAATAGTTATTAATATCTGTCTCTCTTTCATAGTGTGTCTTTTGTCCTGCCCCCCTCCTCTCATCTCCAACTAATAGGCCTAGTTCTACTGGAAGTTTCTTCCTTTTTTAAAGGTTTTTCAGTTCCACTGTCATCAAGTCCTTGCTTGTTTTTCTCTGTATTATTGTAGGTTCTGTACTTTACAATATCTTATACAAGATGTGGGTGTAATGAAATAATATGTGAAATAATCTTAAAGCCTTAAAGTGCACAGCTTCCAGGAAAGTTTAAAGTAATCTAAAATATTTTTCAGGTTTTGTCTTGACGCATGCTCAATCATCTTGGTAAGGACATCCCAGAGTTGACTCGATGAGTGACGAAACGTTTCTCCCACTGAAAACGCTATGTCCAGATAAACAGAATAAACAGATTTTCAGGTTTTACACCACTCATTTTTTGACACCACTGAAATATATAATGTCCCCTTGCATCCTCACATTTCCAAGCCTTTTCTAGGTCCCTAATTGTACCGTCCAAACTGCAACATACACCTAGACAAAAAAATATTACCTTGCAACAATGGCAGGGGTGTGTAATACATTTTTTCACAGGGCCACATGAGACTCTGTGGAGAGTGAACCCAATAAACTGAACTCAGTTCTGCTCAATATGAATTTTCTCTCTTTGTAAACTGATAATGGTGAGAGTCTTTCCTGTTAGTGAATCTGCCTTGCCATGGCAGGAGATCTTGTGCTGCCTTAATAAGCCCCTAAGCTGTGTAAGCGAGAGCCCTCTGCTCCTGGTAGATCCAACCATGCACACCAGATCTGTATAAGATAGAGGCTAGACAAAACTGTGCATTCTAGTCCTCCGAGTTGGGGGTTGTGCAATGAATGAATGCCCCACTCACATTAAATCAACACTATTACAGAAACTGTTGACAGATTGCAAACCACACGCTCTGTTCTTGAAACAACCAGGAGTCCATCCGGAGACTTATGATATGCTGCAGCCAAATCCACCAGGAAGCTCCTGGTGGATTTGGCTGGGTAGGAGGTGAAGCAGAAGCACTGAAAAGCACCCAAACCAAAAAACACAGACACGCAGACTAAAAACACAGTTACTAATCCCAAATTGGATGAAGATTTACATGATTAATGTGTTTAAAGCATGGGAATTGATGAGAAAACAGTGGTTGGGAAATATTGTTCTAGATAACAGCAGTGTTATGTTTGTCCATACTGCCTGCTGTTGTTGCTGTTACGGAGAGTTCCAGCAGGTGTCGCTGTGGTTCTCTCTGGGTTATGTGTACTTCCTGTTATGAATGTACAAACATTCATGTTGGCTGTTAATAAACGCCTGGCATACAGTTACAGCGGACTGATTATTGTAAGCAAACCTACATGGTGTCAGAAGTGGGATTTGCTACAAAGCGTGCACAGTCCAAGAAGAAAAGGGGAGCCGGTAAGGACAACGAAAAAAGCAATCTCCGCACAACATGGCGGACGGATTCCGGCGCCCAGAGCCTCTCATCTTTGACGGCAACGTCACTGAAAACTGGCATAAGTTTGAGCGCGAATATGACATCTTTATCACCGCTGCCCACAGTGACAAAAATGCTAAGACTAAGGCCTATATACTCCTCAATCTGGCAGGACCAGAGGCCATTGAAAGAGAGCGATCATTCATGCATGCCCCCACAGTCATATCAGCTGAAGGCGTAGTAGAAGTCGCCGCAGGATCGAGGGAAGACCCCGCATGTCTAAAGAGAAAGTTCAGGGAGATCTGCAACCCAGAGACCAATGTCATAATGGAGAGGCATAACTTTAATAAAAGACAACAGAAACCCGGCGAAACCATTGAAGCATATGTGAGCACGTTAAAGAACATGGCCAGAACTTGCAGCTTTAGTGCACTACAAGACGATTTAATCAGAGACAGATTAGTATGTGGTATAACCAGTGACAGCATCAGACGTTCCCTGCTTACAGAGACGGAACTAACTCTTGCCAAGGCGGTGCATATATGCCAAATAAGCGAGCTCACAGATCAACATAGCAAAGCCCTCTCTACACCAAAGCATATTACATCTGCTAGTGTGGACACTGTACAGATTAAACATGGCAAGTTCAAAAGGAAAACAAATAAACCTCTAACGAACATTCAAAATTGCAGAAACTGTGGTGGTTCGCATCCAGCCACACAGGAGCAATGTCCTGCTTTCGGACAACAGTGTCACATCTGCAAAAAATACAATCATTACAAAAAACAATGGAGATCAGCAAAACCACGTCACAGAGGCAAACAAGTGAACCAAATTTCAGAGGATGCTGATCCAGACAGTGATGAGACATTTTGCATTGAACACCTAATAACGGAGGGCGAGAACAATCACAACAAAGAAGGATACTGCACAGTCAAAGTTTTTGAAAAGGCCCTCAAACTAAAAGTAGACACTGGGGCAAAGTGCAACGTAATCTCACTAGACACTTACAGAAACATCTGCAACAACGAAACCATACCCAAGTCACAAAAACAGGTAAATCTCGTTGCTTTTGGAGGCACGAAGATCAAGTCCACAGGCACAGTTACTCTCAAGTGCAAGCTAGCTGGACAGTTATATGACCTGCAATTCCAAGTTGTAAAACACAATGTGCAACCCATCATCGGATTAAAGGACAGTGTGCGAATGAAACTGGTTAGTTTCAGCAAGGAAGTCTACCATGTTGACACAGATCAGGATGAGACACTGGCGCAGAAAGTGTTTCACGAATATGCAGACCTGTTTAAAGATGAAGTCGGTGACTTACCTGTAACCTACTCAATGAAACTCACTCCAAACGTGTCACCTGCCGTCAACCCTCCACGGCGCGTTCCTGTTCCTATGCAGAAAAGAGTTGAAGAGGAACTCCAAAGAATGCAGGCCTTGGAAGTAATTGAACCAGTGGAGGAGCCCACAGAATGGGTATCCAACATGGTCGCAACACACAAAAAGAATACTGATGATGTTCGTATCTGCATTGATCCAAGGGATCTGAACAAGGCACTAATGCGACCTCACCATCCCAACACGTTCTCACTCTCAAAGCGTAACATTTTACGCTAGGTGACAAATCGTCAACATATTACGTTTTCGAGCACCCAACGTGTTCCTACCTGACGACATCGGAAAACTGCGGACACATGAGAACCGTTTGGACTCAATCTACACATCTTCGATTTTTCCCTTCAAATCGCTTGGGAAAACACTATTTCACCTCATTAATGTGCTGGTTAAGATTAGGAATAAGGTTATGGTTAGGTTTAGCGATAAGGTTAAGTTCAGGCTTAGGGATACGGTTATGGTTAGGTTTAGGGATAAGGTTATGGTTAGGTTTAGGGATAAGGTTAGGTTTAGGCGTAGGGATACGGTTATGGTTAAGGTTAGGAATAAGGTTAAGGTTAGGAATAAGGTTATGGTTAGGTTTAGGGATAAGGTTATGGTTAGGTTTAGGGATAAGGTTAGGTTTAGGCGTAGGGATACGGTTATGGTTAAGGTTAGGGATAAGGTTATGGTTAGGCATAAGGTTATGGTTAAGGTTAGGCATAAGGTTATGGTTAGGCTTAGGGATAAGGTTAGGTTTAGGGCTGCAATACAGGGCTGGAACTCGCCGCGTACCATAACAACGTGGAAGGTCACCTTTCGCGTTCCTCAGGAACGCTGCAGGACGTGACAAAACGTCGGGATGTTACGCCTCGGGAGTGAGAACGGGCTCCACCATCCCATGCGAACTGTGTAGGAAGTAGCTGCTCAGATGTCTGGAGCAACCATTTTCTCAGTTCTGGATGCAAAGAGCTCTTTCTGGCAAATCAAACTGGATCCTGCCTCATCTCTTCTCACCACATTTGCAACACCTTTCGGCAGATTCAAATTCCTGAGGATGCCCTTTGGCATCAACACCGCTTCTGAAGTCTTCCAGAGAGCCATGGAACAGATATTCATGGGATATCCATGCGCAGTGATTGTGGACGACATCCTAGTGGGAGGCAAAGGAATAGAGGAGCATGACAAAAATTTGAAAAAAGTTCTGGAGCGGGCCAGACAAGTAAACCTCAAACTGAATCCAAAAAAGTGCAAGTTCAGACTTAAAGAAGTGAGCTACGTGGGACACATATTCACTGACGAAGGACTAAAAGCAGATCCAACTAAAATCTCCGCTATCAATGAAATGCCACCACCAGGGGACAAGACGTCTCTCCAACGTTTCCTGGGAATGATCAATTACCTGGGCAAGTTCATCCCAAACTTAAGTGAACTGTCAGCACCACTTCGTCAGCTGCTTCACAAGGATGTGGTGTGGAGCTGGACTCAACATCAGCAGGATGCTTTCAACAAACTTAAAGCGTGCCTCACCAGCCCACCAGTACTTCAATACTATGACATGCACAAGCCAGTGACTCTCACATGTGACGCTTCCCAGCATGGTCTAGGGGCTGCATGCCTTCAGGACAAAAAACCTGTGGCGTATGCATCAAGAACTTTAACTCCAACTGAAAGAAGGTATGCTCAGATAGAGAAGGAGTTACTAGCTGTAGTGTTCGCATGTTACAGATTTTACGACTACATCTACGGAAAGCCAGTGGTGATTGAAACTGACCATCAGCCTTTGGTCACAATCCAAAACAAACCTTCCCACACAGTTCCGGCACGGCTACAGCGCATGATTCTACGATTACAAAAGTACAACCTGACTCTGGTGTACAAGAAAGGCAAACACCTTTACATTGCAGACACACTCTCTCACACACCAACGCTGGATGAGCAACCTCTAAAGGAAGAGGGGTGCGACTTCGAGGTAATGTCACTTCAGCTCATCTCACCAAGATGCCTACAAGAGCTTGCCGAACACACCTCGAAGGACGCTACTCTACAGACACTTGCTCGTTACGTCCAGCAGGGGTGGCCAAAACAAGTGAGTAGTGTACCTATAGAAATCAAACCATTCTTCAGCTACCACGATGAACTAATCATCGACAACAACGTCATTATGAAAGGAAACAGAGCCATCGTTCCAGCATCAGTACATGAAACCTATCTACAGGAACTACACAAGGGACATCCAGGCATGGAGTCTACAAAAAGGAGAGCAAGGGACAGCGTGTTCTGGTTGACAGTAAACTCTGACATTGAGAACAAAGTCAAATCATGCAGCATTTGCAACAGTCTAAAGCCTCACCAACAAAAACAACCCCTTCTATTTGAACCTGTTACATCTACGCAACACGCCACGAGACAACATTCTTGGCTCGGCAGCACAGAGGCTGCTATCAAGGCGAACGCGGTCAACCCTTCCTGTGTGCAAAAAACTGCTAACACCAACAGCAAAAGCGACAACCACTATCAAAACTCAACTCACAAAAAAGCGTAAAATTCAAAAACAGCACTACGACAAGTCCAGCAAGCTGCTCAGGCCATTAACACCAAACCAGGTGGTGAGATTACAAACACAGAGAGGACATGACAAGATTGGAGTTGTAAGTAAGGTATGTGCTGAGCCTCGCTGGTATGTCATTGAGTCGGGTGGAAAAGAATACAGGCGCAACAGACAATATCTTCTGCCTGTGAGCGAGCCTCAACCCGAAAAGCTCGCTACAACACAAAATGAACTGGACACATCTCAACGAGCAGATGAAACTTAGCCCAATAAAACACAAACCAACAAACATGAAACAATTCAAGTTCAACTTGACCCACCACAACATGGCACAAAACAGAACAGGTGATAACAACTACAAAATGCCAAGTACGCTCTGATGACAACTTGTACCAAACCAGATCTGGTAGAGTGTCTAAACCGAATCGTAAATATGTGGATTAAAAGGGCACTGGTGCTGTAATTTCTGTGTTTTATCTCGTATTATGTGATTGCATACTTGTCGGAGTTATGACAATGATTACCGTGAATTTCATTCGACATTTGAACCTTCATTTTTTTTTGTGTAATCCATAACCTGATAAGTTCTTCCATTACGGTGGTGTTGTTTGATTTGGGTTTGCCTGAGAAGCGCAAAACTAAGAAGAAAAAAAAAACTGAAAAGGGGGATATAAATAACAGCTTCCCTTCATTGGCTTCCCTTCATACAAGGTCTTAAATAATCAGGCCCCATCTTATCTTAATGACCTTGTAGTACCATATCACTCTATTAGAGCACTTTGCTCTCACACTGCAGGCTTACTTGTTGTTCCTAGAGTATTTAAAAGTAGAATGGGAGGCAGAGCCTTCAGTTTTCAGGCCCCTCTTCTGTGGAACCAGCTTCCAGTTTGGATTCAGGAGACAGACACTATCTCTACTTTTAAGATTAGGCTTCAAACTTTCCTTTTTGCTAAAGCATATAGTTAGGGCTGGACCAGGTGACCCTGAATCCTCCCTTAGTTATGCTGCAATAGACGTAGGCTGCCGGGGATTCCCATGATGCATTGAGTTTTTCCTCTCCAGTCACCTTTCTCACTCACTATGTGTTAATAGACCTCTCTGCATCGAATCATATCTGTTATTAATCTCTGTCTCTCTTCCACAGCATGTGTTTATCCTGTCTTCCTTCTTTCACCCCAACCGGTCGCAGCAGATGGCCCCGCCCCTCCCTGAGCCTGGTTCTGCCGGAGGTTTCTTCCTGTTAAAAGGGAGTTTTTCCTTCCCACTGTCGCCAAAGTGCTTGCTCATAGGGGGTCATATGATTGTTGGGTTTTTCTCTGTATTTATTATTGTGCTATCTACTGTACAATATAAAGCCCCTTGAGGCGACTTTTGTTGTGATTTGGCGCTATATAAATAAAATTGAATTGAATTGAATTGAATAACAGCAGTGTTATGTTTGTCCATACTGCCTGCTGTTGTTGCTGTTACGGAGAGTTTCAGCAGGTGTCGCTGTGGTTCTCTCTGGGTTATGTGTACTTCCTGTTATGAATGTACAAATGTTCATGTTGGCTGCTAATAAACGCCTGGCATACAGTTACAGCGGACTGATTATTGTAAGCAAACCTACAATTGTTAAGCAAGGAAAGGTCAAAATTAAATGTAGCAATGATGTCAGATGCAAATAAAGGAACCATGGAAACAACAGACAAATCCACAAATGATATTCAACCTTTTGCCTCTTTGCATCCTGTTCTGGATACAAACCACTCCTCCGTATAATCAGATGACATAAACCCTTGGCTGTTTTTTAAGATCGTCTGATAAGCAACAATATAAAGTACCTAAAATTATTACCACCTTAATTTTTGCAGAAGCAAATAGTAGCGACATGCAGATTTTGAAGTGGAGAGAATAATTCATCCAAAAGAAGAAAAAAGAAAATATAGATAAAAAAAACTAGATCCAGGGGTGACGACAGAGAGAGAAGAGAAAATAAAATATGTTCGAGAATATATGACGTGAATTTAAAAGAATCCTAGGTGTCACTGAATGTGGGCAAGAAATTGATATTAATGAATTTTCTGAATAATTAGTGGATACTTTTAAAGGCTGTAGACTGCAGGGCTGAGAGTGAAGGGCTACATTTTAAAAGAAATACGCAGCCTATGAAAGAGACATCACAAAAGTTTTGAATTGGAAACTTAATGAAATCTTGTCTGACGATAGCCTGACTTCAACAGTTCTGGAAAGAGCACGCAAAATTAGTCATTAAGAAAACATAAGATACCTTTTTGTGTTTAGAACTTAAAACCACCTACACTGTTAAATTACTTACACCTACCTACTCCAAAAGCTTTGTTGAAGAAAATTAGATAATTGGAGGTTATTGGATTGTTGAGTTCATTGAGTAATGAAATGCATGCTGGACACATGACTCCTGAAGACGATGAACATATTAGAGAGATTACTATTGATGTGGAACTGCTTAATTTGCCACCATGTCACAATAATACTGATCTTAATAAATATGCAATTAACATTATACAATTGCCCTCTTAACAAAGAGTAGGAGGAGTTATAGAAAGCCTATCATAATAAGGAATGATTGTCATGAACAGGGTATGTATCACTGTATTTATGATTATTTTACAGGCACATTAATTTGTGAGCTGTGGGACAACCATGTGATTGACAGATACAGGCCCGAGGATAAAGGAGACATCAGCTACAAATGATGGACACGGTTTATATTAATGATGTGTCTGCAGGAGAGCAGTAAGAGGAAGAATGACCCGTCGAAGGAGAGCAGTGACATGTAAGAAACACGCTCCATATATGGACTGGAAGAGGCATGAATAATACACGTATAACTGCTTTAGAGGGGAAATGTTTGAGGGGTGAGTGCACTGCAATGGATTTATGAGATTGATTTATACTAGATGAGGATGATGAGATCAAAGCATAGGTGAGGCAGAGCTTAAGGGTGGTGGTGGTGGTAGGATATGTGAAGAAAAGTGATGAGGTGATGCAATATAACCAAGTAAATGTACTGGTGGAAAATCTACATCCATTCACAACTAATTTGGGGGAAAATCACAAGGAGGTCATGTTATGCATGTTTTCTTCTTCCACAGTCAACTCAAGATTTGTGTTTTTGATGGTTAAACCTCTAAGAGGGACTCGGGGATTAATCCTCTTGGTCCATAAATCATCCCTATTAGTGATGAAACCCATAATAAACCCATAATAGGCCTAATAATTTATTTCTATGCACATTTAAAGCAACAGCTGTTGACCAAAGTGATGTACATCTAAGATAATTAAATAAGATTTATAGAAACACACACACACACACACAAGAACAAGATGACAGAATTGATTTAATTTATTTAATAAAAGAAACAAAATGAGAAAACCTGAGTATGTAGTAACACAAGTAGTTGAAACTCATTATGATTTAAGAGCCAGGGAATAAAAGTACCGTACTTTCTGGACAATAGAGCGCACCTGTAAATAAGCCGCATCCACTCTATTTTAAAATTTAAAAAAAAAAAAAAAGATATACAAGCCGCACCCGGCTATAAGCCGCAGATATCTATGATGAAAAATTAGATATTCACTGCATGTACAGAACGATTTGTACTGTAAATGTACATGTATGTACTTGAACAGATTCTTTCCGAACAATGCCTTTTAACACGACAGCAACTTTGCTGATTAAAACGGAACAGAATCAAGAGAAAATAACCGCTATTTATTTACCTTCATTTTTCCTGTATTTGAAACCACAAGCAGTAGCGGTTTTAGATACGGGCGACACGGGCGGTTGCCCGGGGCGGCATCGTGGTGGGGGCGGCATCACGGGCATCGGCAAAAAAAAAAAATTGCTCGTACTCATGCTGCCCCGACATCATGCCAGCGCATATTGGGAATGTCACAGGCACTGATCGGTTTTCTATCGCCCATTTGCTGGGAGTAAGGGCGCCCTCCGTTTGCGAGGTGCGCCTGCTGCTTGCGGCACAGGGAGGAGAAGGCGGGGCGGTGGGGGATTCTCTGGGTGGCTGGAGCAGCAAAACTTCTTCGTGTGGTTTTCCATGATGAAGGGGCGAGGATCTGAAAATAATTACCAGTTGGTAATTTGTTGTGCGTGTTCTATCTGCTAAAGAAAAAGTAGCGTATTCTTCTTTGCATTGATTTTTCATCTATCTTGTTTTTTATTCTAATTTTGGTTAGAGTGCCCCTAGTGGTGGAAGAAAAATCCACAGAATAGCCGCACTTTTGTATAAGCCTCATGGCTCAAAACCTAGGAAAAAAGTAGCTGCTTATGGTACAGAAAATACGGTAGGTAAAACTACAAAGAAAACCTATAAAATTAATAATTCCTTACATTAAGTACCCAGTAGTACACGCCAACATTTCTAGTGATCACAATAGAGATGATGTCCACATCATCCAGGTTAAATTTTATTTTGCTCTTCATTCTATATATTTCACATACAAGGTTCAGTACATGCCAACTTGTAAATTGAAGAAATGGAAAAGAGGGCTTTGTTATCCTACCCTGGAACACTGCCAAGTCATTGGTTCAGGTATGTGGATGACGCCTGGGTGAAAATCAAACCACAATTCTCTGATCACATTAACTCAGTGGACCATCACATCAACTTCACCAGGGGGGATATGAAAAATGACAGGCTAGCCTTCTTAGACTGTGACTAATGGGGGATATTTTAGAGTTCGTGTGTTCGTAAACCAACACATAGAGATCTGTATTTAATTTCGAAAACCTTTAGTGACCCCTTATGTGTCAGGATTATCGGACCATGTGACATCAAAGATAATACTATGGCACTACGGGATAGCACTAAAAATAGTCAGCATCATCAGGAGGGTCTACGATGGGTTCTCTTGCAAAGGCATTCATGACTTGGGAAGCTATCCGAGTTCCTGACAAGAGTGCCAGTGGTCACTTCTTTTCTTGGTGAGGCTTGTGCCAGCTCTGGAAAAGACATCCAGGGGACACTGAAAAGGAAAGACATGTAGGAGAAAGGTTGAGAAAGAAATCACTGTACATGGGCCCTAAGATCAGCCAGGAGAAGACATAACTCCTACACATCAACAAAATAAAGGTGTCATGATCCTGGGCCATGTTGGCCCAGCATTCTTAGTTTTCATGTATTTTTGTATTTTGTTCTTTATTTAGGCCATGGTTCCTGGGTTGCTCTGTTAAGTTGTTTCTTATTTGATTTCCCCTTGTGACTTTTGCCCCTCTGTGTATCTGTGAGCCCTCGTTTCCCCTCGTGTTTCATTCAATGTCTTCCACAGCCCGTTATGTCTGTCCTCTCTCTCTCCTCCTGTCTGAACCTCTGTACTTCCTGTTTTACTTTGTCAGTGTCGCGTCTCTCCTGCCATGTCTTGTTACAATTATCTGTGTCAGCTGTGTTCCCCGTGTGTTCCCACTTCCCTCGTTAATCCTCTGTGTATTTATGTGCATGTCTCTCTCAGTTCAGTGTCTCTTCGTCAATGTCTCCTCCCGAACCTGTGTGCCTCCCTGTGTTCCCTCGGTCCTCAGCTTAGTTCTCCCAGTTTAGTTTTGTTACTTTGTCAGTCCTGCATTAAAGCAGCATTTTTGAGTTCCACTTCAGTCTCTGTGAGTTTTGCATTTGGGTCCTCATCTGCCTCCACACAGCGTGTCCATGACAAAAGGAGCCAGTACAGGTTTAAGAAGAGGCAGTGAATAACAACAATGAATTTACATATCGTGTAAAGGTCAGGAGGGTATGGGGAAGACACCCAAATGAAGAAATCCCAGGAGGCCTTCCAGAGAGCTGCAGCCATCTCTGTTAAAACCAAGCTCTCGACATTCACATCTATTGTGAAGTTCATTTTGCTGTATAGGTTAGTGATGGGAATTCCGGCTCTTTTTAGAGAACCGGCTCTTTCGGCTTGGGTCACTAAAAAGAGCCGGCTCATTCGACTCCCAACCGGCTCTTCAGGCTGTTTTGTTGCTTTAATTAATTTATTATCAACAACAATATAAAATTATGCACAAAAGGAATTACTAAGTTTATATATATGAATATATACGGTGGCCCCTAGAGACAAATCACGTACAAACTCCAAAAAGCACATACAAACTCCAAAACACATTGCTAGCATTAACTGACCTTCCTAAACAGAGCTACCTAGATCACTTAAATTACACAATTGAAAGCATATATGTATTGTTTGTGTATTTATACACCAACACTCATATTCATATAATTAAAAAAAAATGTTCATGTACCTGTTACTACCACACACCAAATCCAGTCGTTGGTACTTTCTGGCTTGTGTAGCCACTAGGTAACAAAAGCTCAACACTGCGCCTAGCATCCTGGAGCACTTCTGTTGTGTTTTGTACGTGTTTTGGAGTTTTTACATGCTTCTGAGTTTTTACGTTTTGGAGTTTGTACTAGAGATGGCACGATAACACTTTTTTATGTCCGATACCGATATCATAGTGTGTTTTTTTATCAATAAAACTGTTTTTTTAATATCTTGCTGCATTTTGTATAAGTTCATACTCAAGTTTAAATAAACAACAACACTAAAGCTATTCTGTTATACCTGTATGTAAAAAATACACTGCACCCAAAATATTTCGTAGTTCAGCAACACTGATCAATCTAATAAACTTAAACCTCCTCAATCCTTCCTATTCTGGTATTTTAAAGAGTACTTAACAGAAATATTAAACAACCTAACTAATAGGGTTGCAAACTCCCAGCAAAAGAAAATAGGGAACCACCCCCCACCCTCCACCTCATGATGCTTAATCGACATAATCAACTTTAATTTGATGCAGGGTGAAAAAAAATGCACAGAAATGAATTATTGTTAAAAGATTATTGAACATATATGTGATCAGCTCCATGAAATGTATTCCTTAATTTATCATGTCTACGTGACTTTTCACCTAGTAACTTGTGTGCAGCTACTAACCGCTTCCTGTCTTCAGAGAACATTTAGATATAGAGAAGTGATACCTAAGCTCTTTTACGAGTAGAGAAGGGAAAAACCTGCTGCTCTGAGTGACGTTGTTACCTTGACACACACACACACACACACACAGACACAGAATAAATAAAGAACGCAGACAGAGATGGGACGCAGATCCTGCGTTCCATGGCTGCCCTCACCAGTTAAAGAAAATCTGCAGTGTTTGTGTTTTCTAACTCAGGTGTCTCAGCTGAACAAAGAACGGCAGGGTGATTTAAAGAAATCCCATGTCAATTATTTTTCAAGAATAATTAAATAGATTCAACATCTTTCTTCAACAGAATTGCAGAATTCACAGATCGTACTTTCCCAAAGGAAAAAGTACTATAGCTTACTAGGGTATATTAGACTTAACAGTTACTATATACAGTAATGGACTTCTATACATTTTACATCAGATTAAAACTTTGGGTGTAAGATTCAGATAATTATTTATTAAAAGCGAGACATTTTAAATGAGAATAAGAAAGAAAAGTATGTCTTTGTGCCCCCTTTTCCCTGTTCATGCCCTATCGGCCCCCCTGGCTACACTTTGCTAGATCCGCCCCTGCACAGTTACCAGCCGTCAGCTACGTAGAAAAGTATCCTGGTGTAGAAAGTAATATAAATAAATTCTAACAACAGCTTATCAAGCTTAAACGTGCTGCTGTTGTTCAGCCGCTGGTTTCCTCTTTCTGGTGCAAAGTGGGCCAAAAACAAAGAAGAGAGACGGACTCGCGACAGAAAAGCTGACAGCTGATCATTAATGAGTTTCATGAAGTAGCAGCAAGAGAGAGAGAGGCAGACGCTCCATATATCGGTTGTTAAGCTTAACGCGGGAACGCTTTACAAACATTCAGAGATGAACTTAAACACTTGCTTTACTTCTCTCTGGAATCACTTCCTTGGAGATGAAATGCTGGTTTGGTAGCGAGGCTACAAATACACACAGCCGCTCTATCACGTGACGCACACTGCTCCAACGTGCTACGGTTATGAGCAAAGTTACGCCGTGTCTTTTGTGAGTTTTGTGAGGTGCTTTTTTGATATTTAATGGATCGGATTATATTTTTTATTTCTCGCTGATATCCGATCCAGTAATTTACGTCAGTATCGTGCGGAGTGAAGCGGAAAAAAAAGTGCGAGAGAGAGGATGAGGGAAAGAAAAAAAAAAAAACCACAGGTCCCAATAAGGAGCCGGCTTGCGTCGTTCACTTCAAAGAGTCGGCTGTATGGGGTCAGAACGATGCCACCTTGAAATGAAACCGAAAAAAATATTGAAACTGAAAAAAAATATTGTAACTGAAATAAATGTATTGAAAAATCTTGTATTGAAACTGAAAAAAAATTGATAGTGAAAAACAATTAATTGAAACTGTAATTTTTTTGTTTTCGCTTACATTTTTTTTTTCAGTTTCAATCCATTTTTCGCTTTCAATCTGCTGGCACTGTTTTTGGCGTCCGGAGGCGCGCTGGGGGGGACGGGGATTCCGACCTGCATGTATTTGCATACATTATAGAGCCGACTAGTGCTGACCAAGCTGCCATCTTTCTCTCTTCCTGTCTTTCAATGGCTGCTTCAATTTCAGCTTGACCCTCTAAACCGCAGGTAAGTAATCATTTTTTGTCATCTTTCCTTGCTGTCCCACTGGACTGGACATTAGTTTTTTTAGCTACATCTGGTGAAGTTGTGGTAAAATGCTGTTATTAGCCTATTTGTCGTAGCAAGCTAGCCTGAAGCTAATATTTGCTAAATTTAGGGATACCCGTGTCTCTTTAGGAGTTTGAGGCCGGTGTTTGATGCATTCTCAATCATCCAGGAAAGTAAATCTCCAAAAGTTGAATCTGTTCATCTGGACGTAGCGTTTTTGTGGGAGAAACGTTTCGTCACTCATCCAAGTGACTTCTTCAGTCTCGGAAGAAGGACCAGGATGCAGCAGCAGACTGAACGGTTTCAGTCATTATGCAAATGTACTGTTTATAAGGTTTGGGGAAACCTGCAGTCAGCTGAGACTGAAGAAGTCACTTGGATGAGACACGAAACGTTTCTCCCACAAAACGCTACGTCCAGATGAACAGATTCAACTTTTGGACATTTATATTAAGATTTAAACATCTAGTCGGTATTGGTATGGCGAGTAACCTTCAGTAATAGTAATAAATCACACAGCAATAGTACATTCATGTAGTTGTGAAGTATTCAGAATACGTTACTTCTGTAATCTGTAGTGGAACACATTTTAAAAGTAACCTTCCCAACACTGTCAACAGGTTAGCACCTCATACTGCAGTGCACCAAAAGCAGCCTCATGAGCGCTGGGAGCCCAGTGACAGTGCAGGAGATGACAAGGTTAGTATTTGTATGGTGAAAATGATACTTTTAGTTATTTTGATTGGCAAAAAAAAAAGTAAATACAAAATCTGCTTCTCACATATAGGGCATTTCCAAGATTTTTTTCAAAACTTCTTCCCTTTATTTCATTACAGCTGTCCTGTGCCAGATGTTCTGTTGACCCACTGTGAAAGGCATCATTCCAGAAACACCAGGAAGACCGAAACTCATCGCAGGGATCACGCAGGACTCGTGATCTTCACCAGCAGCTCCCTCACAAGAGGGATAAACCCAGCATTTTATGAACATTGTGATGGAGACCTTTGCTTTGTGTAATGTAAAAGGTCTGGACTTTTACATAATATAATATCTTTAAGTCCTGTTGAAAGTTAAATATATGTTGTGCTCTCTGGTTACTCTGGTATGAATGACTCTGAATTACTTTATGATAAATAACACACTATTGACAAAAAACAGTGAAAGAATTCCAGGTCACAAGTTTTTAGTTCAAAATACAAGTAACAACCTTTGACTTTAATCAGGTTTTATTTAATTGTGTCAGAGAAAACATCTTGTGCTCTTCATGTAGTACATTCAGTGTTTAAAACAGAAGTTGTGCAGGTCTGAGATCAGCAGTTTTCTGAAACACCAAACTGAAGTACTATTAATGCTGATGTATAGTGACACAGTTACATGAGTGATTAATCCTTTTGACTTTTTGTCTTAAAACAGCTGCAGCTTTCACTGACAGCACATGTGGTACACTGTAAAAAAAAAAAAAATCCCAATATAAAAGTATTTTACTGTGTATTTTACAGTTTTCTCCAAAAGTTGAATCTGTTCATCTGGACGTAGCGTTTTGTGGGAGAAACTTACAACGCTGTGATTGCAGCCATTCCCCAACTCTCTGTGAATGGGACTCATGGCCATTGATCAGTGTTCTTTGATCAGTGGGTTTTGGTCAGTGATTGTTGATCAATGGTCATGGGAATTTGCATAATTATGATTAAGGAACTGACCTCCCAGCCCATTGTTCCTTCAGTGGGCTGGTTTCAGTCATTATGCAAATGTCCTGTTTATAAGGTTTGGGGAAACCTGCAGTCAGCTGAGACTGAAGAAGTCACTTGGATGAGTGACGAAACGTTTCTCCCACAAAACGCTACGTCCAGATGAACAGATTCAACTTTTGGAGATTTACTTTCCTGGATGATTGAGAATGCATCAAGACATTTTACAGTTTTGTTCTGTTCTTCTAGAATATCATTAAATTTACATAAATAGACTGTGATTTCACATTTCAAATGTAAATTAACGTAAAATCACTGTAATGTAATAAATCATAATTTTCTTGTTTTTAAATATATTTGTCTGTACATATGCATATGTAGATTGTTAAAATACATTCACAAATGTATCATAATTTCACAAATATTTGTCCGTTATTTGAAAGATTGAACTGTTAAATTCAAATGTAATGCTATGGAAAAATATATAAAATGATTCTCATAAACTTTTTTTTACATCAAATAATAATAATTATTATTGCTATTTAGGGCGATCGTGGCTCAGGAGTTGGCAGTTCGCCTTGTAACCAGAAGGTTGCCGGTTCGAGCCCCGACTCGAACACTCTTGGTCGTTGTGTCCTTGGTCAAGACTCTTCACCTACCGCATACTGGTCATGGCCAGAGGAGCCGATGGTGCGATATGGCAGCCTCGCCTCAGTCAGTCTGTCCCAGGGCATGCAATCCATTATTATTATTTAAACCAACTGTTAACTGTATATTTCTGTACATTTAAGTATTATTATTCATATTGCCACATTCATTGACCTTGTTTATAGGTAATTTCATTGTTTAATCACATTAACATGTTCCTAATTTAATGTTTAAAAGCACTTGAAAAAGGCAAAATCCCATGTAACATTAGGGCAACAAACTGTA
>JAQSNX010007265.1:0-44844 GCA_029532605.1 Oreochromis grahami | reverse complement strand
TTAAAATATGTCATCCATTTTTAAAGGGAGTTACAGTGTTTGGACAATTGACTCAAAGGTTATTTTATTAGCAAGTGTGGGCAGTTCCTTCAATATATCATTAACAATGAACCACATAAAAGGCCTGGAGTTGATGTGAGGTGTGGTGCTTGCTGTGAACAGACAACATGCAGTTGCCTCCATATAGGTGAAATAAACCATCCCTGAGCTGTGAAACCAGCAAAAACACATTTGAGAAATTGCTGCAATAGTAGCAGTAGAAAAATCTGCAGTTTGGCTCATCCTGAGAGAGAAAGAAGCACTCAGCAAGGCAAAAGACCTGGGTATAGCAGAATAATTTCCATGGCAAAAAGAAACCTTTAATAACAGCCAACCAAGTGAACAACACTCTCCAGGAAGTAGACATCAATATCCAGGTCTAGCATAAAGTGAAGACTGCATGAAAGTACATATAAGGGGTTCACTGCAAGGTCTAAGTCACTCAAAAGCACTTCACTTCGGGGATAAAAAGGGATAAAAAGGCTGGATTGGGCTTTACTAAAAAATAACATCTTGTAGTGAAGTAGACTCTGGGTTAGGATGTTACATGATGTCCATAAACGCACCACTGACATCCACACCTTCCAGCCGACAATTACCCGGCTATAAGAAACAGCTGCGCTTCACTACTGAGAGAAGGCATTTGGCAGTCGTGGCAATCCAAAGTGGCTGCGAGCAGTAGGCAGTCGAACACTGCATATCTCTTAAGGAAAGCTACTTAGAATTGCCCTTTAGATAGTGATGGGCAGATGAAGCTTCATGAAGCACTGAAGCTTTTCATCCAATTGGTTCACCCCAGCGCAAAGCTTCTTGAAGCTTCATTTGCTCTAGTAGGACATCTACTGGACGTAAAAATATTAGTTGGCATGAATTTGAAGAGTGTGGCATTTTGCACACAGCCTGTAAATGTCAACAACAAAAGGAGTGTGTAAAACATGTATATTGTAGTGATGGCAGTATACTGTGTATATTTATACTGGCAGTATGGAAAATTATTATTTGGAAATGCTTAAAATGGATCATTTACTGTGAGGTGAGGTGTGGTTGGGGTATGGACAGTGGTTGTGCTTTTGTAACGTTGAGGTATGGACAGCTACACAGTTCTGCCTGTTCACATTTTATTCTGTAAAAACTACATTAACAAATCTTTTAAATCCTTTGTCCTCCACAATGCTAAATGGCTGGGAGTCCTCAATCACCATGCTAACCAGGTCTCCATCTATTTGAGATTGTTCTCCTGAGGGAAGACAATAAAAACAAAGCACAAATATAAATATCACACACGTAACTTATTACAGTTGTATAATATTGTTATATCATTTAGTAACATTACTATATTATCATGGCATTTGATGGCTCACCTGGTCTTGCTCCACAATCGGTGTTCCCCTTATTCTCATGCAAAGCTCTGTAGTGCCTGAGCATGGATGAGGTGTTGTGGTTATATCCCAGCTCCCTGGCACATAGCAAACACTTCACCTTGTACAAAAGTAAAGACAGCTTAACATAAATTGTATTGCACCATCAGTATTATGAAAATACATCTTCTGTAGAAATGTACATACCTTGTTGGGAGGAATAAGATCAAAATGTTCCCACACAGGGAGGACATCCTCCTCTTCTTAGCTGGCTCCATTCTCTCCTGACTTTCTCTCCTCACTCTCCTAAACCTCCAAACTGTCTCCAAACTGTCTCCAAACTCTCACTAACCGCAACTCTCCATCAAACACCCACATTTTGAATGAAGTCTGAGGGGTTTATATCGCTGTCATAGCTCGCGGCAAAGTTCGAACCGCTTCATGAACCAGTCACGTGGTACAGCCGGGCAGCGAGGCTTCGGACATCATCATTTTCAGCTCCTCCCATAAATGAAGCAAGCCTCGAGACGCGCTTCGCGGAAACGCCCCCTCCATTACTCGACACACGCTTCGAAGCCTCGATACAGAGCGTCCCATCACTACCAAACACCTTGAAGAGGACACAGGCAAGAAAGGTGAGTAATCATTATCTTACAAACACTTATTTGCGCCACTTTTCTTCCTAGATTTCACACACACATTTGCATTAGTTTTCCTTACTGATAAGATAAGATAAGATAAGATAAGATAAGATAAGATAAGATAAGATAAGATAAGATAAGATAAGATAAGATAAGATAACCTTTATTAGTCCCACACATGGGAAATTTGTTTTGTCACAGCAGGAAGTGGACAGTGCAAAAGTTATGAAGCAAAAATTAGAATAAAATAAAATAAGAATAAATACAGTACACAACTGTACAGAACAGAATAAAATAAAATACTATATACAGTTGAATAAAATAGAATAAAATATACAATAAGATAAAAATAGAATACAAGTGCTATATAGAACTAAGTAAAAATACAACGATGTCAGAAAGATTATTGCACATTAGTGTTATTGCACATGTGTGTGTTTGATCAGTTAAAGTCTTTATTGTAGAGTCTGACAGCAGTGGGGAGGAAAGACATGCGAAATCTCTCCGTCCCACACCGTGGGTGCCGCAGTCTCCCACTGAAGGAGCTGCTCAGTGCTGTCACAGTCTCATGCATGGGGTGGGAGATGTTGTCCAACAGGGATGACAGCTTAGCCACCATTCTCCTGTCACTCACCACCTCCACTGGGTCCAGAGGGCATCCTAGAACAGAGCTGGCCCTGCGGATCAGCCTGTTCAGTCTCTTCCTGTCCCCAGCAGAGATGCTGCCACCCCAGCAGACCACACCGTAAAAGATGGCTGAGGCCACCACAGAGTCGTAGAAGGTCTTCAGGAGTGGGCCCTCCACTCCAAACGACCTGAGTCTCCGCAGCAGGTACAGCCTGCTCTGCCCTTTCCTGTAGAGGGCGTCTGAGTTATGAGTCCAGTCCAGTTTGTTGTTCAGATGAACACCAAGGTACCTGTAGCTGTCCACAGCCTCGATGTCCATACCTTGGATGTACAGTGGTTGCAGTGAAGGATGCTTGTGCCTGCGGAAGTCTACCACCAGCTCCTTGGTTTTACTGGCATTGATCTGGAGGTAGTTCAGCTGGCACCAGTCCACAAAGTCCTGAGTCAGTCCTCTGTACTCCTTGTCGTCCCCATCAGTGACGAGGCCGACTATTGCAGAGTCATCAGAGAACTTCTGCAGGAAGCACTGGGTGGAGTTGTGGGAGAAGTCTGCAGTGTAGATGGTGAAGAGGAACGGAGCCAGAACCGTTCCCTGTGGGGCCCCCGTACTGCAGACGACCCTGTCCGACACACAGCCCTGAGTCCTCACATACTGTGGTCGGTCGGTGAGGTAGTCCAGTATCCAGGTGGTGAGGTGATGGTCCACTCCAGAGTTCTCCAGCTTGTCCTTCAGAACCGAGGGAAGAATAGTGTTGAAGGCACTGGAGAAATCAAAGAACATGATTCTCACAGTGCTCCCAGCAGTCTCCAGGTGAGCGAGGGAACGATGTAGGAGGTGAATGACGGCATCATCCGCTCCAATGCCAGGCTGGTAGGCAAACTGAAGTGGGTCCAGTAATGAGCTCACAAGGCGCCGAAGCTTAAACCTTAATTGTAATTATAATTAAACCTTAATCATAATCTCAATCACCATTCTTCTCTCCTGACAGACAACCACCACATTCCTTGATGAGGAGCAGCTGTGCAGGATCTGAATCAAGGCTACCAACTGATTTTAAAATTCCCAATAAATAATCAATAAATATTTAAACTTCTTGTGTGCAAATGTTTTACTGTGCAAATCCATGCTTAAAGTGCAATGCTAAATAAAGTGCTTGATAAGGTGCTTTTAATAAAGTGAAAGGTGTGCTCTAAAGTGCTATACAGATAATATAATACAAACAAATGTAGTAAGGGAGTCCTCTTCCTTACACTGCAGTAAAAAAATAAATCTGCAAATTCACAAATGATGGACTCTTTTCAGAGGTACGCTTCATGTACCTATAAACATACACTTAAAAGATGTACGTTAGGCTGCACACTGGTTATGGCATTATGGATTTTGCTCGAGTCTGTTTAAGCTAAAAACTTGAAATATATATATCTGTATATTTTAACATAGATAAAATGTTTTTTGGAGTCACAATTTAAACACTGTTTGAATAATCAAAGAGATATTTATAAAGGACTTGCTTACCGTGAGCTGTATTGTCTCTTTTGCATGAGACACACCAGAAAAGCTCTGTGCAGATAGCAAAGTCTGCACTGTGGGAGTGTCTGGACCCTCCATGCCACACAACCTCGCACTGGTCCCCAGGGGCATGGCAAACCTGTAAGCCCTAGTTCGGCTCCCGGAAAATATGCTTGAGTTGTTCTTGTGTCCAACAAAAATGAGTTCTATGTTTTATTTTTAATGTTACTGCGTTAGCACAATTTAAAATCAAAAAATTATTAGTCTCTTAAATGAATGGCATCTTGTTAGACCGGAGACGGGGGCTTAAAAAACTAAAATATTGTTTTTACATCTTGTACATACTTCAATGAAACTCAAAAAGCGGGACACACAATATGGAGATGATGACTCGCCATTTGTTAGGGAGCAGTGTAAGTATAGAGAGGAGGAATTCCCATTCATGTAGTCTGCAATGTGCATTGTGTCCTTGTTTTACCTTTTTCTAAATAAATAGCTGTGAAAAAACCCATGAAAGTTGAGGTAAGTATTCACCACAGTATCGTGTTTTTTATTATTAGGGTCAAATTTCTCTTTGTGTAAAAATTAAGCCAACATCCAAGTGTCAAAGGTCGGTTCTAGAAAACAAGTCAGTCCCTGAAGCTTATTTGTGCCACAGATGCTTATTCAGTGACTGCGTGTGAGGAATGTTTTGATATCTGTCTGATCTTAAAAAACTAACTTTGTTGTTACGTTACAGCAATATTGGGGAAATATTGGGGAAAGTTTTAACGGCTGATCATGGAGCAGGATGAATGTCAACGGGAAACTTCCTGCCACGCTTCCGGTTATGCTTCCATCCGGCGTAGTCATCTGACCGGTCCGTGCTATATCGCCCCTCCTGACCCGGAGTGGTATATCGTGTTGTAGAAAAGTTTGTTCAATTCACTCTCTCTCTCTCTCTCTTACCAAAATAATAAATTCTCTGGGGGTTTTTTTCCTCATATGTTTTTGGTATGAGATGGAGGAAGCATCCCGATCTCTCGGAGGTAATTGACTGGGATGAACCGACGGAACTTATTCAAGTTCTCAATATGTGCGCTGTGCTTTTTTTCACTAAGGGTTATTTTACACGTACATTGAGCTGAGGCCAATATGAAATTCTGTGCTTGGCTGGAGGCATTAAGAAATACTAATAACGATTAGAGGGGTTGTTGACTCCTCCTCGATATGCGTAAAACAAGGCCATTTTCTTTTAGGGTTTCTGTCTATTGAGAAAACCCGTTGTAAAAGTAGCTCAAAAAAATGAAGAAAAACTCTTTACTTTGGTCTGAGAAGGAGTGGCTGCACAAAACCTAAATACCTGGTGTTTTAATTGTTTAAGTAAGGCCGATTTCTGAAGATGTGCACTGCGCTTTTTTTCCTCTAAGGCTTACACATACGAGGTGGGCGGTCTGTAGGTTACAAGCGGATAGAAAGTTCTTCTTTTCATTACAAGCTTACGCCTCCACCGCACTCTATAAAAATGCAATTTGTTGCTAGGTAGATAATCTTAAAGGTTTTTTATTGCGTCTGTAATATAAGAAAGTAAAATACATCCGCTATTGTAAAAAGAAATAGTCCTTTACTGAGAAAATTGTCATAATATTTCAGCATAATTCAAACTATGAGTTTGTGGAAAACTAACTGCCGCTCTGTCTCTCTATACAGCACTGACTCAACAGCTGCGTCACCCTTCAGGATCCCCCTCCCTCTCTGATCCCCTTCGGGAACCATACCCCTCCCTCTTTGATCCCCAGATCTCTTCCCCGTCCAAGTACAGAGGAACGCAGGGCTGCAGAATGAAAGGATCCATCTTGTGTCTGTGCATAGGATAGTGCACCGCCCTCTGTTTTTATTCTCCTCCCTCCACAGACCCCCCTCCCTCTAAGGAAGAAAAACTTTTTTTTTTCTCACAACAGGTGTCACAACAGGTGTCGCGATTATGGTTCATATTACACACTTCTGAAGTCCCCCCTCCCCTCTCCGGATGCAATTCGTCACGCTTATGGGATCAAATTACCCACTTCTGGACCCGTGCAAATGTCTGATGCTTGGTTTCCAGTCCCGTCACTATCACATCATTTTCTTTTGAATATTGTTCCAGATCTGACACCAGTCCTTCCAGCATAGCGATCTTCTTGTTCTTTTCCTGGCTCTGCCTTCTTTAATATCTTCCATTAAATTAAGTATGAGTATGAGTCTTTGATTTTTTTTAAATTGTTGTTATTTCTTCTGACATTAAGTTTTGGAATTTCTTTATGTCCTAAAAGGAGCTTGGAAAGAAAAGCGTCTGGACTTCTTTAAGTTGCTCGAAGACGTTTCACCTCTCATCCGAGAAGCTTCGATGAGAGATGAAATGTCTTCAAGCAACTTAAAGAAGTCCAGATGCTTTTCTTTCCAAGCTCCTTAGATTACGATGACCTGGATGACCGAGAATCTTCACAAACATACTTTATGTCCTCCAGTTCCTCCTCGTTGACATTGCTCTTCCTAGGTGGCATCTTATTGATGTTAAGGCCCGTTGGTTGCGAGGCACCCTTGAGGGTTGCCTAACCCTCGATAGCTGGTGGTGGAGCCTGAAGTGACCTGGCAGCTAGCCTCTCTGGCTGTTGGTGGAGCCCGGCGTGGTCTGGCAGCTAGCCTCGTTAGCTGGTGGTGGAGCCTGGCGTGACCTGGCAGCTAGCCTCATTAGCTGGTGGTGGAGCCTGGCATGACCTGGCAGCTAGCCTCTCTGGCTGTTGGGTGGAGCCCGGCGTGGCCTGGCAGCTAGCCTCATTAGCTGGTGGTGGAGCCTGGCAGCTAGCCTTGCTGGATAGTGTTGGCACCTGGCATGGCCTGGCCTCGTTAGCTTGTGGTGGAGTCTGGCGTGACCTGCAGCTCAGGTCTTCAGTCCCCAATCCTCTTGCTCAAAGACAGTTCAGTTTGTCACAGAAAGTTTAACCCTGCTGATCCTGGTTCATCACTGATCATTGATTACGTCGACTATCAAAATTGTCGAGGACAAATTTAATAGTCGACGCGTTGTTTGAAGCTTTGCAAGATCCAGAAAGACGGAGGAATAAATTGTAGGATTTAAGAGTGTAATAACGGACTTAAACAGAAGGTGGCAGCACTGCATGTACAAGGATGCCAGCTGCCGTTAAACCATGAAGAAGAAAGAAACAGTCTCCGGTATCGTAGCTGTGTCCAAATTTATGGGCTACATCCTTCGGAGGCCGCATTTGTAGGTCAATTACGTTACAGCGACGCAATGAAGGCTTTCCAAATTCGAAGATTCCTCCAAATGCGTCCTCCTTTTCCCCAGATTTGAACAATGGGTCAGGTGTGTCTTTCGTGGCCCAACCTACCCCAGTTTCCGACAATGGCGGCAGCTATTTAGTTTTAATATTACCCTCACTACTCTTTCTGGGTCACAAAACAAACTTTTGACATATTTTCAGGCGAGAACATAGCTGTGTAAACTTCAAACATCTGTTTGGTTTATCAAGACATCACATATTTGTAAAAGTGCCTCAACGTTTTCGAAGACTACTGTTACCCACCAGCTCGATAGCTAGCCGGGGTTCGAGGCTCACTAGAGCCTGCGAGAACAGTGGACTCCCGGCACATCATTTTCAGATCCTTCGCTACTCAGGTTAAACATGATATATAAGTCACTTAGATAACTTGTCTTTTATTTGTTCCTGAATAAATTGGTCTGGCTGATATTAAGTTATAGTTTTCACACAGCTGAATAAATGTCAAACAGACAACTGATTAAACAGAAGTGTGAGATGATTGCCAATTTACACCAGCGTCCTGTTATAGTTTAGATGGCAAGGAGCAGGTGGCTGAGTTTATTAAACTCCACCAAGACAATCTGCATTCATTAAAAGTTTAATAAACTGTCATCTTGTCTTTATTTTTAGTACATACCTTTAACACTTCAAGCTGTAAGCTAATGATAGTTATATAAGTGCAGATGCGTGCTGGTGCAATAAGCTGTACGTTTTATGTCCAATAGATGCATGATCTGATTAGTCGACTAATCACAAAAATAATTGGTAACTAGTCGACTATCAAAATAATTGTTTGTGGCAGCCCTAGTTTTGAATAGCAGTAATTTCAAAGTATTTCAAAAAGGGACTTCTCACATACCTTTAGACAGAGAAAAAAAACTGTCCTCATCGAATCCTCAAATCATGGGTATTCTTATGTCCCCTCAGCTTGCTGTCTGTACTTTGGGGTTCTAGCCAGTGAACTAGACAGTTTCTTCCAGGACAGGAAACTGGTTCTGACTGTTGTTTGTGCTTATGCTCCACACGAGTTTAGAGTACCCAGCCTACTGGGTGTGTGCTTAAGAGTGCTCCAGCTGGTGACTCCATTGTCCCACTGGGTGAGCTAAGAATACCTGGCAGAGATCCTAGTCTGTGAGATTTTCAACTCCCACCTTTGGCAGAATTTCAACAGTATTACAAGAAAGGCTTGGGACATTGAGCCTGATCCATGATCTGGACCATGCACTGCAGCTTCATTGCTCAGTTTGCATTCATTGGTGAGTGTTGTGGTGTTATCCCCTGAACCAGATGAGGGACTCTTAGAATGAAGAGTGACATCAAGCTAAAAAAGGTTTTTGAGCCCTTATTATCCAGTTACAAACATTTCAGTGTACTATAACTCAACTGTAACCACTGTTGCTACAATGATAATACATTAATATTAACTGGTTATTACTTTGTTAATTGAGTAGTAATGGCTTATTAGCATTATTACATTCTTATTTCCACCCTGTAAACCTACTATTACCACTTTATTACCAAGTTGTAAAAGAAATTCCTACTTTTTTTTTTTATTGTGCTGCCTGAGTTTTTGTTCATAACTGCTCTGATTCATGACATCTGTTTTTTTTTTTTTTTACTTATGAATTAAATTGTAGTTTCACTCATAAGACCAAGTTTATCTGGATCCATAGGCTGTTACTTTGTTACTTTGCCCCTGCAGGTGTGCATTAGTTCCATATATGGAACAAACAGTCGAGATAGGAATGTGGTTGCTAAGGTGTTGCTATGGCACTGATGTCACACAGGTGTGTTGTGTAAAACAGGCTGATACACGATAATACAGGTTAGTTTGGTCTGTGGCTGCTTGGTACAGAGGTCGCTTTACCCACAGAGATTTAACTTTTATACTTGATCTTTTTATTTTTGAACAACTTACTTTTGTAAAAACTTTTTATGTGCAGTTAAACTGCAGGGGGGTTTTTACCACTGGAAAAAAAAAAACAGACCTTACACATTTTTTTTTTAATCTTTCATTGGATAATTTTTCAACCCTGATGATCAGAGTCTTTAAGTGATCCCTTCAAAACAGTAAGTCTTAAATAAAATTTTTAAAAATGTATTCTGATGTGTGACTTACAACAAGTCTGCAACAGACAGACGAGCTCCCTGCAGATTATTTGCTGCTGTCTGTCTCTACATGTTTACTATGTGTGTGTTTCTGCTGCTTCTTTGTCTCTCACTGTAAACAGATGTACTGAGAGACTCCTGCACTGATGTTTTATAGGAAAGTCCAAACAGCCTCAGTGGTTCTATAATAATCAAAGGTTGGCAAAGTCCTCCACAACAGCTGTGGTTTTATGGAGGCTACAGCCTGGGTCAACCCCATTCCTCCTGCAGTCTTTGGAGGAATGTCTTTTTTATTCTGGGCGTCTTCCTGTTCCAGATAAACTGAGAAATTAACTGGTGTAATATCTTAAAAAATGTTTTAGTGATCAATATTGGGATACATTGAAACAGAAATAAAAAATTGGGTAAAGTGTCCATGCTAATGACATTTATTTGGCCAGCAAGCGAGAGACACCTTATGTTCTACACCAAATCTCCTTATCCCTTTATGATCCTTTGCAGAGCGTAATTGAATGGCGAGAGGTTCTTTAACAAGTGCAAATAGCAATGGGGACAGAGGGCACCCTTGTCTTGTAGAGCGTTGGAGGGAGAAAGGACTAGAAGTTATATTATTTGTGTTAACTGAGGCCTGGGGCTTTGTATAAAGCAGCTTAACAAGGGAAATATAATTAGGGTCTATGCCAAACTTTGCAGGGTCGAGGAGAGGAAATCCCACTCGACCCTGTCAAAGGTCTCCTCTCTGCATCTAGTGAGAGTAGCATTTCAGATTGATCATAAGTATTATGTGTATATATAACATTAAAAAGCCTCTGTTTGTTGCTGGTTCGGCTGCGTAATCGCCGTCCATCATTCTGTGTTCACTCTCTGCATCATTTCTCGTGTCTCCCTGCTTCTCCCTTTTCAGGTTTGGTTTTGCTTTTTGGTTTTTCCAGTTTAGGTTTTCTCTGTTCTGTTTTCGCCACCCTCACCTTTGTTGTATGTGCACGGTCCACAAATAAAATGACACCAGACTTAAAGACCGGATAGGGTAACAGAAGCAATGTAACTAGTAATAATGTGCACCCCCCACCCCCGCCCCTTCACTGGGATTGACTGTTGTTGAAGTGAACAGTTGTACTTTGACCTTTAACCTCTCTGCCCTGTGTTGTTTCCTCTTTCAGACCAGAAAATCATCACAGCTGAGGTTGGACAGGACGTCACTCTAACATGTCGAGCTCCAAATAATAACCCCATCAGTGTTTTAAAGTGGAGCAGAGCTGACCTGGGAGATGAAAATGTGCTTTTGTACAAGAATAAGCGAATTGAACCAGACAACCAGCATCCATCTTTTAAGAACCGGGTGGATCTGCAGGACAGACAGATGAAGGATGGAGACGTGTCTCTGAATTCTGAAGGATGTTACGATTAATGACACTGGAACATATGAGTGTCGACTCATCCAGACAGGAACAAGTGGTCAGACGCTCATCAGCATCATCTACCTTCATGTTGTTCCTCCAGGTGAGTGAGTAGAGTTGAGTGTGTGTGTGATCAGAGGTGAAGCTGCTTCCTGGTTGTTGATGTTTGTTTCTAAAGATGTTGTTGATGAGACTTTGTAGAAAGCAGCTGGTCTGAGTGATTGCAGGAATTATGTTTAAGGAAATAATAATAGTAACAGCGATGTCAGTAATATTCAGTCAGGCATGCCTTTATCAGGTTTGTACATGTGGTCTGAGCCAGTTTAAACTTGTTTGTATAGCATGAGCAGATTTGAGATCAAGTGTGTCATGTCCTCCTGACAACCAAGAGAAAAAAGAATTTTCCCATTGAACTTTTTTTGATTTCATGCCTCAATGCAATGCCCACGTTGGCCCTTGTTTAGTACATCAGGACTTAGTACGGTAGCTCAAATAAGCCAAAAGATATAGACCAAAAACTAATGTCCATTATAGGGGACATAAATGAATAGGATGGTTCTCAGGAGGATATTTTACACGTGCTTATTTTAATGGAGTTTGGCCACAAACAGGATTCTGGCAGGAACATGCAGGCCACCACGAGCGCTATATGAGCAAATTGTAGTTATTTGTGATATGTGTTTATTTTTATAATTTTTTGTGATCCATTTATATCCTCTCAATATTTTTATGGGGGCAGTGATATTGCGCCCTCCAATGACGAGCATGCTGAGAGATGCAGAGTACTTGTTGGTCCTTTAGCCTTCACTCTGGAGTCCATCTCATCCCAACCATCTTGATTGGACATCAGACCCAAGTACAGATTTTCACTGGTCTAACGTCCACTCCTTGAGTTTGTTGGTCCAAACAAATCTCTTTTGCTTGTTGCTTTTCCTTAGTCGTGGTTTCTTAGCAGCTATTTGAACATTAAGACCTGATTCAACAGTCTTCTCTGAAGAGGTGATGTAGAGATGTGTCTGCTACTGGAGCTCTATGTGACATTTATCTGGGCTCTGATCTGAGGTGCTGTTAACTTGTGATTTTTGAGGCTGGTGACTCAGATGAATTTATCCTCAGCTGCAGAGGTGACTCTTGGTCTTCCTTTCCTTGGGCGGTCCTCATGTGAGCCAGTTTCATCATAGCACTTGATGTTTTTTGTGACTGCACTTGGGGAAACATTCAAACTTTTAGAAATTTTCCAGACTGACTGACCTTCCTTTGTTAAAGTAATGATGGAGGTGACTACAGGTGACTACATCATGAAGCTCACTGACTGAGAGAAGGCCAATGGTTTATGGTGCTGTCAATAAAGCAAAAGGTGGCTACTCTGTAATATAAAATATAAAACATATTTAGAGTTCTTATTCTCTCTTATTCTTTGCCACATAATTCCATATCTCTTGCTTCATATATTTGATGTTGTCAGTTTGTATCTACAATGTAGAAAGTAGTAAAGAAAATATGTTAAATGAAAAGGTGTGTCAAACCTCTTGGTAGGACTGGTAGTGTATATATTTAGTTTACCAGTTGATTTTATATAATTTTGTTTCGTTTAGTTTTTCTTTACCGTACAAATTTTCCTCCTGCTATTCTCCAGTCACTCCAGTAGGTAACGCTAAAGTAACATTGGTACTGTAAGCTGATTGGCCAACAACCATTACGAACTAGACGAAGAAGAAATGGAGTAGCTGGAGGAGATCTCAGTGGGAATTTTCAGTTTGATCACTTCCTCAGTCTGTATTTCAAACTGGGAAAGTCAGACAGCTTCATGAAGCTCAAGTTAACAATCCGAGATGGAGGCGGGGAATGTACCTGTAATAAAACTGTAAATCTTTTAAATCTGTTTCCCACTGTGGTGTATTTTAGACTTGCTAAATAATCGGTGCACAGAGCACTGACCAAACTCTAATATGAACAACCTGCAGTGGTGATCTTACCTGCAACAAGGCTAGCATCGCACCGCTCTGCTACTGATCAATGAATGGCTCTAGCTTGCAAAGAGCAAATGAAAACCTTCACAGTGCGAGCGAGTCGCACTTTCTCATCCTTCCGATTGCAATGAAATGCATCACAACACATAATATGCGGAAGTGTTTGATCAAACCTTTCCGTTACCCCAACTGTGATGGCTGCCAAAATATATATTGCGTGGACTTGTCTGGTTGCCTTCGTCTGTGCAGGTTAAATTTAGTTATTATAAAGTCAAACATGTTGTAAAGCTGCTGTTTTAAACTGGCTGGTACTTTATTCTGGGCTAAATATGATAAAATAGTGACTTGGTTACTGGCACCCCCGGTGGCACCTTCAGATGCCACACCTTAGAGCATCTTTTTCAATAATGGTTTAACGAGTTATGTTGAATTTAACTCCAGAGTTTCCATGAAGGTGTCTGTCTCTAGATCAGCTCGTTAACAGATGCTGAACACATTTCCTGGTTCAGAGTTTCGGTTTAAAAACAGCAGGAAGCGCTGGTGTTTACTGATTCTTTTACATACAGCACATTAAAGTGAAATATAAACTATCTGCTGGGGGAAACCATCTTATATGTGCAGCGTGTTAAGTTGTAGCCGCTAAAATTGGTGTATCTCGCATTCTGACGGGAATGTCCGTGAACTAATTTAGCGATACAGGAAGTGTACGAATGATTTGCTGTCGCATTAATCTCTTCTTCTTTTGAAACGCTTTTGCATTTTACTGTGAGACGCAGCAATTGCTGAGTTACCACAGGAAAAACAACCTCTGCTGGGCCTTCTCTTGAATAGCCTATTAGCCTTTATCCCATTTCTACCTACTGTAGTCGGCTCAGCGTGGTTTTTAGAGTTTTCCATTTGGTGGTAGTACCTGATAAAGGCCACCTGGTTAATGATTTTTACCATGAATTATTGTTTCAATCTTAAATATGATCAACCTGTCTGCAATAATCAGCTATGTCCCACAGGCCTTCAAGCTGGTAGTAGGTAAACTTTTACTTAGAAAACGCAACTTCTTGACCCAGCTGTCTTGGCTCATTATAGGCCAATTGCCAACCTTCCATATATCTCAATTATTCCTGTCTTCTGTCCCTTGGTCACAGCACATGTGTTCCCCTCCCTGAGCCTGGTTCTGCCGGAGGTTTCTTCCTGTTAAAAGGGAGTTTTTCCTCCCCACTGTCACCACAGTGCTTGCTCATAGGGGATCATATGATTGTTTACTAAGCTGTTCTCGATTTTAATGGAAAAAAAGTTGATCTGAGTCATACAGTGTTGAGCTGATCCAACTAGGAACTAATGAAAAATGGTTTATATGTGTGTAAGGACTAGTTCCTCTAAGAGGTGGATCCTGGTAATCTGAAGTGACTCACAGTTTATACTGTATTGTTGAGAGGCTGGAAAGTGGAGTGTTGGGGGTTTCTCATTTTGACAGTGTTTGACTGCATCATTGGAAGCAACTGGTCCACCTACTGTTTTTAGGAGAACTCAATTGTTCCTGGTGAGACTAGTGACGGTGGTGTCATCAGCAAACTTCAGGAGTTTCACAGATGGATCTCCTCAGGTGGCGTCATTAGTGTAGAGACAGAAGACCAGTGGCAGGAGAACACACCTCTGGTGAAGCCCACTGTTGATGGTCTGTGTGCATGATGTGAATCTTGAGGAAGCTGGTAGTCCTCTGACAGGTGGAGGTGGGCACAGTAAGTTGGGTGAGCTTCTGCTGGAGGATGTCTAGGATGACTTTGTTGGATACAGGATTCTGGTGTATGTCCCAGGTTGGTCGAGGTGATGAAGGATTTACTGCAGTCCCATACTGATGCATCCTCAGCTGGCCTGTTTGCCCAGTAGGGAAACTACAGGATGTCCAGCAGAGGCTTTGATGCTCTTCAGGTGGCTCAACATGAGTCTGTCATAGGACGTCATGACCACAGACATCAGGCAGACAGGCCCGTAGTCATTTAATTCTGTGATGGTTCTTTGGGACCAACACATTACAAGTATTACATTTTTACTACTGTTGACATTCACTGCAACCATCTCAGAGCTCTTTCTCTTTTCTGTGGGTGGTTCATGGCCATTGTTAATTTGTGGCTCACGAGATAGAGAGGCTCATTTATCAGTTTGAAGGTCAGTGGATCGATCACTGGCTCCTGTAGCCTGCATGTTAAAGTCTCCTTGGACAAGAACTTTCTCCTCAGGATACTGAACCCTGAGTTGTTGCTGGTCAGAGTGCAAATCTGAGAAAGCACTGAGGCAGAGATAACAGTGATGTATGAATGTGAGTGTGTGGAATGATCAGCTGAGGAGAAGGTTGTTATATGAGTAACAGTCCATTTGTTGTATGAAGCTGAGAGTGGGAGAGCTTCTTTCAAATCTGACCTGCAGTCAGTTCCAGCGTCTCAGTTCAAATATACAGCAGCATTAAACACTGAAAGAAATATGCTGTGGATGTATCAGATACACATCTGGATATCAGATAAAGAATAACTATAAACTCTTGGTTAGTCTGAAGTTTGTTGACTGGTAATTATGTGGTGATGTAGCTCATGCCATGTAATAGAGTAACAGAGAAGTAATGTAACTAATAATAATGGCCCCAATACTTGTGTGATGGCAGCATGGACCTGGGAGGGCTCTGATGAACTGTTTGACAAAGAAGTGTAATGTGTGTGTCAGTGTGATGTGTTGTAGTGTCAGGAGTCAGTATACAGCTACAAAGCTTTTTGTTCAATGTGTACAAACAGCTGTAGCTCCATAAAGGCAGCATGCAGAGACTCACAGTGTCTTATAATGAGAGGCTGCTTTCTCTCACACATTATGTTCACTTATTGTGTGTGTGTGCATGCGCCCCCCTCACTGGGATTGGCTGCTGTTGAAGTGAACAGTTGTATTTTGACTTTTAACCTCTCTGCTCTGTGTTGTTTCCTCTTTCAGACCAGAAAAACATCACAGCTAAGGTTGGACAGAAGAACTTCCCTCTGCCATGTCAAGCTCCAAACAATAAAACGATCAGAGCCGTAGAGTGGAGCAGAGCTGACCTGGGAAATGAATATGTGCTTTTGTACCGGAATAAGCAGTTTCTTACAGATCAACAGCATCCATCGTTTAAGAACTGGGTGGATCTGCAGGACAGACAGATGAAGGATGGAGACGTGTCTTTGATTCTGAAGGAGGTGACGATTAATGATAATGGAACATACAAGTGTGAGGTCATCCAGACAGGAACAAGTGGTCTGACGCTCATCAACACCACCTACCTTCATGTTGTTCCTCCAGGTGAGTGAGTAGAGTTGAGTGTGTGTGTGATCAGAGGTGAAGCTGCTTCCTGGTTGTTGATGTTTGTTTCTAAAGATGTTGTTGATGAGACTTTGTAGAAAGCAGCTGGTCTGAGTGATGTGATCAGAGTGCAGTAGATAATGTCTGACAGCAGTTTGAAGAGGAAATGGATTCTGTTCTGTTCTTCACTCATCACCTACCTGACAGCTGACACCTCACACCTGTTTCTCACCTGCAGGTCAGACAGGAGGAGACACAGAGGATGGAGGAAGGAGGATGGACTGGAAGAAGGATGGAGGGAAGGAGGATGGATGTTGGACTGTCAGTTTCTTTTTGCTGCTTGTTGTTGTTGCTGCTGTTGTTGGTTTTTTGATCTACAGAAAACATGAAAAAACAAAGAGTCAGGATCCGTACCATCAACCTGCTGAACTGCAGCCTGTTTGAAACGTCTGTTTTTTTTAGCAGCTGAAATCGGAGTCTCCTGCTGATCCTGACTTTCAGTAGTGCTATTGAACATCCAGAGGACAGACATCAGTCAGCTGTCAGTATAGTGAAGTTATTATATTTGTTTTTTGTTTGTTTCCTTTGTTTGCAACAGTAACAGCTATTAGGTTGTTTTAGCTTTCAAGTTAGTTTTGATTTTTAAACAGTATTATTTACACTTTTGCCTTTTTTATATGTGGAACATTCAGGAAGTCTGATATTCAACAGAAAACATTCAGTTTCAACAGAAATAAGTTTGTTCACAGTGATGAGTTCAGCGTTGTCTCTGTCACAACATCAGAATCAGTGAGTTTGTTTCATCTTCAGGTTCAGCTGTTTGTAAGGTCAGACTCACAGACTGATCCTCATGTTTAGATGTTACACAATAATTACAGACACTGACTGACAACACAAACACAACACAAAGTGCTCAGGGTCCATTTGTCAGCTAGAACTGAGTGACTGAATAATCTGATATTATTATGAAACCAAAGAGAAATGTGTTACATGGAGCTGCAGAGTCACATGTTTCCTCCTCTGATCTATGAAGCCTTAACTTGTTCCTCCATGAAGGAGACTCTTCAGTTTAAACACGCCAGGATTATTTATTAATTATTTTTGTATACACATTTGTTTATCGATAAAGTTTTACATGTGTTACTGTACAAGGTTTTTCTTTGCTTCCTGTAGCTGTAAACATTTTCTGACCTCCTGTTTGAGTGTGTGCAAATCTCACGTTGAATGTAACAGTGTGAACATTTATACATTTAGCCTGACGTTATTAAAACCTAAGCTCCATGTAAGTTCAGTAGCGCCACCTCTCAATGTTAGGAGGTAAATGACAGAGCTGAAACCCTGGCTGTTCATGAGATATGAGTAAGTGGTCTGTTACTGAGCACAACATTGTATACAGTTTTGTGCTTTAACATCTTTGTTCCCACAATATGGAACAATCATGTTAAACTTCTGCCATGTTAATAAGAAGAGCTACAAGTTGATTTGTCCTTTTGTAGTGATTAAACATTCATATTCAGTGTTGGGTAAGTTACTTTAAATTAGTAACTTAGTTACATTACTAGTTACTTCTCTAAAAAAGTAACTCAGTTACTTCAAGTTACTCGTTACTTTCAAAGTAACTAGTTACTAGGGAAAGTAACTTTGGTTTTACTCAGAATTCTCTTGTTAATGTGTTGCTTCAGTCTTCTAGCTTGCTTACTTGCCACAGGTGCATTGTGTCACTTACCAACAGAAAGGAAAAAATAATGTGCACATTTCCACAAGAGAAATCCCACGCCTGGACCGTCGTTGACTGTCGCCATGATTCAAGCCTGCTTTTTACATCCAACACAAAAACTGCAGTCGTGGTGCTTTTGATTGTACTCAGAACTTGGAAATTCTGCCTTCTGAATAGGAAGATGTAGGTAACACCAGACTGCAGATGAGCTGCATACAGAGCTGGACTGGGACAAAAAAAAATTCCCGGGCATTTTGACTAGAGACCGGCCCACCATTATTGGAAAAATCATAAAGCCTTTGAATGAAAACAAACACTGTTGTGACAGTGATGTACACTGTTCTGATGGTATATATGTATCAATCTATCAATTGTTTGTTGTAAGATTCAGATAATTATTTTTTTAAAGCGAGACATTTTAAATGAGAATAATAAAGAAAAGTATTTCTTTGTGCCCCCCTTTCCCTGTTAATGCCCTACCTGCCCCCCTGGCAAAACTTTGCTAGACCCGCCCCTGCACAGTTACCAGCTGTCAGCTACTTAGAAAAGGATCCTGGTGTTATTTGTCTCCCAGAAACAGCTCATAACTTCCCTTCAACTCATCCATGTCACCTAAAAGGTAAACCTGTTTCTCCATCACCTGTTCAGCTCTGATGATTCAGTAAGGACATCTCCTGGTTTCATCTGCATGTTTCCCTCTCACCAGATAACCAAACCAATATCATGACCAGCAGCTTTACAGCTGTGGCTCCAGCAAACATCAGCTGATACTAGAAATTAATATTAAATAAATTCTAACAACAGCTGATCAAGCTTAAACGTGCTGCTGTTGTTTAGCGCGACATCCGCTGGTTTCCTCTTTCTGGCGCAAAGTGGGCGATAAATAAACAAGAGAGAAAAGCCGATCAGCTGATCATTGATCAGTTTCGTGATTGAAGTAGAAACGGGAGAGAATGAGAGAAGAAGAGGCAGCTGTGCAGCTTCAGCTTTGTGTCTTTTTCATTGTAGCTGAAGTCCGGGACAAACTGTGTTCCTTTTCACCTCAGTACGAAACGTGTAATATTTTCTCTGAATACGAGACGATTCTGTTTTTTACAGGATGGTTGGCAACTCTAATAATTAACCGTATGAACAAAATAAGTATGGCGTTATTTCAGTGCCACTATTCTGAGCGCACGTAAAAAAAATATTGAGCGCACGTAAAAAAAGATTGCAAGTGCAAGTGTTGCATTTTGAAGAGAAATTTATTTTGAGCGTACAAAAGCTGAATTTGAGTGAACAAAATTCATTGCTGCGTGCAAAAAATGTATTTCAGTGTTTGCGCTTATCCATATACACACACACAATAGCACCCCCTCTCGCTCAGTTTTTTCATTTGCGCTTGCTCGCAATGTGTTGCTTGCGCTCACAACATTCTCTGCTGCGAGCGCTCAACTCTCTGTACACCGTTATAAGTGTGCCACAAAACCAACCAATCACAGACTTGGTTTCAAAAATTCTGATTGGCTCTTACGGTCTCCAATCAGCTCGCTAGCTGCTGCCTTCCGGACACCGGAAACACTGTCCACTCAGCCTTGCTTCTTGCAGATAGAGGGAGTTTTGATTTACTCTGCAGCCAAAGAAGAGATGGCAGAATCAAATAATGGCTCCAATAATACTACACCACAGTATCAGGTGAGTTTAATTTTTTTTGTGTGAATTTAGTAATTTGCTGTCCTTTCTGTTTAATATGCCGTGAAATTGTAGTTACAGATGCAGCTGTAGAGTTTAAGCTAGCCTAATGGGTAATTACCAGCGTAGTTGTCTTACTGAGGCAGTGTATCCCAATCATGCTTTTTAGGGTAATGGTGCAGTTGAGTCAGCAGTAAGAAATCTGGTGTCTTTGCTGCTTAACAACATATCCACAAATCCTTCAGGGAGGCCAACAGAGAGTGGGCAGCCGGAGCCTAGAACTCTGACTATCCAGCAAGAGATGACAAGGTGTTAGCTTTTTTTGTGTGTGTGTTTTTTTTCTAAACTTTTTGCAATCTTTTCTGTTAAAGTTATTTGGTTTGTCTATTTATCAACATTGATTTCTAAATTAAAATGTGCTATTAAGGACTGGTGTCATATTTAATAACTTTATTAAACAATAACCCTTATGTTATGCAACACTGCATTTTTTTAAACTCATGCATTTTCATCCCACAGATCATTTCCAGGACATTTCAAATCAAACTTGAGCCGTGGTAAAAAGAGATGTTTTACATCTACTAAACAGCTTGTCAAGGCAGGCAGTAAGACCACAGGCCTTAGTTTTTATTTGCTGTCAAAAAACACATCCTACACTCCTTTGCCAGCTGAGGAGCTTGAACTCCTACAAGCTGGCATGGGGAGACAAACCGTGTCTCTTCCAGAAGATGGTGACCATGCAGAGGTAAGGTTGTATAGTCAGTATTAAAATAAGTCATTGGCAGACGCATTTAGCCTGAATCATATGCCACAGTCCATTTAGTGTTCCATTCTGCTTAACTGTGTTTTTAACTAAGATTTCAAGACTTCTGGAAGAAACCTTTCCAAAAATGGAATATCTTTGTGGAGGATGGCTCTTGCATAAGGCAACAGGTTTGTTGTTAATTCAGTTTTTATGTGTGTTTTTGGCATTCTTGCGTGCTCATACTGCATTATGATTATGTAGTTGATACTTTTGCTACTTGATTGTTTGTGCTATCTTTCTGTCAATAAAGGTGGGAGTGGTCGACGAAAGCTCACTGTAATTCCACCTGAAACAGAAGGATATTCTGTCAAAACACTGAAAGCTGTGTCAGGAGGTGGCAAATCCACTTTTTACATTGTACCTCTTCAGGAAACATTAGACACATCTCCTCTACCTCCCGACTCACAGCACTTTTCAAAGATGCCAAAGAAGATATGTTACCAGTGTAATGAAGTTATGCCTCTGCAGATGCTTGCAGTACACATCAATACGTGCAAAGGAAAATTCTCTCCTGATGAGACTGATGATGAGGTGAGACAATTTTGATGAAGTCAAAATGAGCAATTTTAATTAAATAATATAGTATCACAATTACTGTTTTTTAATTCTGCAGGAATCTGAGTTATGCATTGTGAAAAGCAAATGCAAGGTAAACCTAGCAAATTACTAAAAACCATAGTAACTACAATAAATTTTGTATCGGTAATGATCTTTTTCCCACTATGCATAACATGTACCCCTTTTTGAAATTGTAGGTTATTTGTCCAATATGCACTAAGGACTTTCCTGAAGATGAGATCACAGTCCACGCAAGTCTGTGTGGGGATAGGTAATCTTTTTTCAGCCGTTTATGAAAAAATGTTAATCAGTAACAGTCCACGCAAACATATGTATTTATTTATTTATTTTTTTACTTTGTTTCGTCAACAGCTTTCAATGCATGGTGCCTGAAGAAAATGACCAAACTACATGCACACCAACTCAAACTTCAGTATGCACAACAGACAGGTAATCTTTGCTTTATTATAGTTCATATACACACTATTATGCAGAACCATTTGTTAAAATTATGTGTAAGATCTTTTAAACAATAGCTGGGTTTTAATTTCATATAAAACATTTTATGATCACACTACTTTATTATGGTTAAAGATTGTTGCACAGAACATGCTGCGATAAGTTCTAATCAAGTTTAATGTGGTAGCCTCTTTTAATCTAAAGATGATTATTTTTCTTTGAGAACTTAGGATGTTTTCTACCTTGTTTTTGTTAAGCGTGGAAGATGTATTGCGTTGCCTTGAACAACAAGTCGACACCACAACAGAATTTAAGTTGTGTGGGACAGAGAAGACCTTCCAGACAGAGACATTCTCCAGTGGCAGAGAAAAAAATCTGCATCTCCCACCAGTGTTCTTAGGGTGGTTTTCATTGGAGAGGCAGGCGTGGGATACAGGAGCACTTAGGAAAGAGTTTTTGAGTGGTGAGTTGCCTATTACCTGTTTTGTCCTAGTGTCAAAAAATAATGGATAACTTAAAAATGTGGATATTTTTGTATGAAAGACATGATTTCAGGTATTGAAAGCAGATTCTTTGAAGGACCTGAGAACAAGGGCAAAAACCCCAAGTATTCTCTGACCGATCTTGATAATGAAAACTTCAGGTTGGTTACATACAAGCTTTGTGTATTACATTTAATACGCATCCGATATTTTTGTAAATGTTACCTGAAAATGAATTATAATCATTTGTCTTCACAGAACTGTTGGTGAAATAATTGCAGTCAGCCTCGCCCAAGGAGGCCCATCTCCTGCCTTTTTCAAAGAATGGTGCTACAATTTCCTCTGCTCAGGAGAGGTTGATTTCAGCTGTCTGTCTAAGGAGGATGTTGCAGATGTGGAATCTTCCCTGCTCATCAGCAAAGTGAGCACCTGGTTTAGCTCTGGCACATGATATATTATGAGTATGGTGTTTTTAAACACTTTTAACCTTCTGTATTTCCTCTTTCACATTATACATTTCCAGGTTGAAGATGCAGCAGACATACAGTCTCTGATGTTGTGGGCTGATGAAATTGTCAGCTGTGGATACACAAACCAGATAAAGATGGATAGTAAGGAAAGCATGATACGGTAAGCGAGAAAAAGTCAGAGAGATCATTAACCCATCCCCAACTAGTTTTTCATTTTGTTTTGTTTTCTTTAAGTGCCATTGTCTTACACTCTACAACAAGACTGATTCCAATGCTACAGCAGCTCAGAAAGGGCATGGAACTGTATGGTCTTGTGAACCTGATGGCTGTAAATCCTGAAGCTTGCCACAGTTTGTTTGTGCCTGGGAAAATCCTCAAAGTAAGTATTAACATAGCAGCTTCAGTCTGATCCGAAGACAGTCCACTTATCTGTACTGTACTTATCCTGTATTTATTTATTAGTTTTGAATGAACAATATATCTATAATATAATCTAGTTTATTTCCTTATTTACAGCCAGATGCTGATTTCATTATGATGAGCTGCCAACCACATTTCAGTGAAAAGGGGACATCTAGGGAGAGAACTGAGAGGAAGATCATAAATTTTTTGCAAGATTTCTTGCAGGAGATTGAAGCATCAGGTACTATATAGTATTAGCTGTATATACCTATAGCAGGGGTCTGCAACCTTTAACACCGAAAGAGCCATTTGGACCTGGTTTCCACGCAAAAGAAAACACTGGGAGCCGCAAATACTTTTTGACATTTAAAATGAAGATAACACTGTATATATTGTTTTTTTTACCTTTGTGCTTTGTGTAAACAACTAAAGTAAGTAAGTAAAGTTTATTTATTAAGCGCTTTTCACAGACAGGCAGTCACAAAGCGCTGTACACAAAGATTCAAATAAACAATACAATCAATAGACATTATACACAATGTAAAAGATCAAATGTAAATAATGTAAAGAATATAAAATACGTAGATCAACAAAAGGCTTGTTTGAAAAGAAAACCTTTTAACTGCTTTTTAAAAGAATCCACAGAGAAACTAAGGTGTGTTGCTTATGAAATCCATGAAGTGCTACAGAGAAAATTACATTTTATTTATGCAATTAACGCATTTTGAACTCTTAAAGAAATATAACACAAGGAAAGACACCCAGCTGAACTAAAATGATCCATGTAGTAAACAAAAACCATTGTGAGCCGCCACCCTCACAACAGTTTTTTTCCAATTAAAAAGTAATTGGGATAAAAGCACTATGCCGCTAAAAAAATAGATATTTGCAAAATTCTGCCTAAATATGTATTTTACCTGGTTAATGTGTGTGGCGGGGCGTGGTCTGCAGTGCCGCTGCATGGGAATCAGACGCACCTGAGCGGCACCTGCAATCATGCCTCGCCGCCTTAAAGCCTGCTCTCTCTGCTGTTGTTGGTATATGTCGGGCTGTGAGCTGAAAAGCTACAGCCGGCTGTATGCGTACAGCAACCGTGTGTGAAAAGTGGTCAATAAAGAGATGCTGAAAAGCATGTCCATGCAAACATCGTCGGGTCTGCCGTGATTTGTTTACAATGAGACTTCTGGTCCCGAACCTCGGCGCAGCGTCTGCAAATCGGGGCTTTCATCTTTACGCAGGACTGTAAGCTGTCATCTGTGAGGCGGGAGCGGTGTTTGTTTTTAACATAGTTCACGGTGGAGAACAGCTGCTGACATAATTGGCCTACCTGGTGTCGAAAGTCTCGATAAATGCATGGCGTTTCGGCGGGTACACCGGCTTCCGCGAGTGTGACGCTTATTGTGAGCGATGAAATAATAAAATATAATTGTATTTTTATATTTCAAAATCACAATAATCTTCCAATTTAGAACTACGAGTTAAAAAGAACTAACATAAATAAAATACACTTCAGCTAAATACTTCTAATTTATTTTCCCAAACCACGCGGAGCCGCAGTATAAGGACTAAAGAGCCGCATGTTTTCGTGCTGCTGTTCAGTATTCGACGACATAAAAGAGAGCTACTCAAATATAATTTGGAGAGTCAGTTGGCATGGTTGTATAATGCAACTACATTATACTACACCAACGATAGTCTTAACAAATAATATATTTTAAAATAAAATAATTAAAGATATTATCCGCAAATTGGGGTTTAATTGAGTTTAGCTGGATTTAGCTACATTTCGGACTGTTTCTGGAATGCAGCAGCTAGCGAGCTGATTGGAGACCGTAAGAGCCAATCAGAATTTTTGAAACCAAGTCTGTGATTGGTTGGTTTTGTGGCACACTTATAACGGTGTACAGAGAGTTGAGCGCTCGCAGCAGAGAATGTTGTGAGCGCAAGCAACACATTGCGAGCAAGCGCAAATGAAAAAACTGAGCGAGAGGGGGTGCTATTGTGTGTGTGTATATGGATAAGCGCAAACACTGAAATACATTTTTTGCACGCAGCAATGAATTTTGTTCACTCAAATTCAGCTTTTGTACGCTCAAAATAAATTTCTCCTCAAAATGCAACACTTGCACTTGCAATCTTTTTTTTTACGTGCGCTCAGAATAGTGGCACTGAAATAACGCCATAAGCTAGCTTCTGTGCTAAAAAAAGCATGCTTTCTTCTGTAATGTGTCTGCCTGACCAGAACATATTCTGTTCATATCCATATAATAAACATAAACTCTAAAAGATAAGCAAACACTTGTCTGTTGTTTTCTACACACCACAGATTTCAGACATTAACTGAGCATGTGTACAATATCAACAACTGAGCAGATCTGTAAACTGAACAAACTTCCAGTGATGAAACCGATGGAACCAGGAATAAACTTAGACTCAAACTGAACAGAAAACTCATGCACACATAGATGGAACATGCATAAAAAAGATGAGTACATTTATAATTAGTTCTTCTGCACTGTTCTAAAGCAAAATTGAGGTGATTTTTCAGGTGACATCTAGAAAGTAAGATCATCAGGAAGAAACCAGGATTAAACAAAAACTGACTTTAAAATCTGGGAGCAGCCAGTACTCTATTGCTGCCACTACTTTCTTTTTGCATATTTCATCTTGACAGTTCAAGATGAAATATGCAAAAAGAAAGTGATCTTACTGCTGATTATGTTAATTAAATATGTTCTCTAAATGTTATATTCTTCAGTTTGTTTCAGAAGTATTTCAACATTATCAAGAAGTACCCTAAATAGTCTATTTCATGACCTTTCTTATTTACTATTATATAAATGAAGCCAATATATACTGACAGTTCAATAAACACATACTAGTGTTCAACATAAGTTTTTATTTTATATCAAATGTATCATTTAAGCCTTATTGATGAGCTGTTTGTAACCGTGTTAGTATATAAAGTCCAACATCTCCCTCTAGTGGCCATATATAAACCATGTGTGAATCATAGTGTTCCAGTCAGTCATTATCTGAAACAGTCACAGCAAAGTGTGAAGTGGTGGGAATAAGAATCAGCACGTCTAACGCTGTGACGAGTTGCTGCCCCAAGTGGTGGAGTTTAAGTATCTCAGGATGTTTATGAGTGACAGGAAAGTGGAGCATAAGATTGCAACTGACAGACAGATTGGAGTCTGTTGTGTTGAAGGGGAAGCTAAGTGTAAAAGTGAAGCTGGTGATTAGGGTTCTTGAAAGAATAAAGTCACATATCCGACCAGCAGCGATGAGTTTCCTTCGAAGCTTGGCTTGGTTCTACCTTAGAGATAAGGTGAGTCACTGATGATCTGCTTGTATCCATGTTAGTATTTAAAGTCCAACATCTCCCTCTAGTGGTCATATATAAACATGTGTGAGGATGGTGTTAATGTAAAATGTGAATCATAGTGTTCCAGTCAGTCATCAGTGTGTCTCTGCACAGCTGTAATTAAAATGTGTTCAGAGGGCCTCAGTGTCTGAATGGTTCCAGTTCAGCTCCATAACAGCAGCGTCCCTGGTTTGATTCCTGTGTTTCAGCTCATATCTGCCTCTCTCACTGAGGGGGACGTAACTACATGGACATGGATTTGTTCATCAACCAAACTACAGATCACTGAGAGCAGAGGAGATTTGGTTTTTCTTATATGTTTTTATAGTGTGTGAACTGTACAAATGTGGTTACTTTTATTTTGAAGATTATTCACAATAACAAAAACAATAGATGCACTCATGTTATAGTTATTTTGTTTTTGTGGCAGTTTTGCGTAACATCACTTTATTTATATCATTCATATCTTTAGAAAAAAAACAGTGAACCTAGTTTTTAGAAGACTTTTAGTCCCCCACCACTTTCATTGAACCAATAGAAAGTTGGTCCTCAGAGGAAGAGGGCGGGCTTTACTTGGTGTCAGTGAGAGAAATGAAAAAAAGCTGAAATGAGTGAGAAGGACGATGAAGGAAACATCTGTGCTGTGTCTGCTCTGTAAGTAGAATCTCTGTGTTTGTTTGAATTCTTGTACTTTGACTGTCTGCTCTCCTGATAACTGATGATGGAGGAGAAGACATGAAAAACAAATCAGGCTGAATTCAAGTTCAAAACACCACGAGGACCAACTGCAGGTCTGAACTGACTCTTTATCTTTGCTCAGGAGTCGAGGAAACACAGCAGGCAGTGAAAAGATCAAATCCTTCACTCATTATATCAACACAGCTGCACAGTGGACACATGACTTTACTGGGTTATTTAAATGCAGCTGATATTTTGTATATATTTACAGAAAGTCAATACACATATTAATAACAGCCGGTTTTATATAAAATTTCAAACTGAGTAAGAATGGAATGGAAATGTAATGACTCCAGTGTACCAATGTTTTGATGGCTGCTGGCAGCCAAAGCTCAAATAATCTAAGTCAGCGTTCTTGAAAATAACAATGTGTTCACATTGGCCTCCGCCGTCTCAGGCCAATACACCTTAGAGATGTGTTGGAACAAATTTGCAGCAGCTGTGCGATGCTATCATGACAAAATGGACCAAAATCTCTGAGTGATGTTTTCATCCCAGTGTTGAAAACAATTAAGTCAGTTTTAAAACAAAGGTGTGCCCAAGCCAGTAGCAAGGTGTAACTAATAAAATGGCCAGTGATTGAATAGTACAGGTGGTACACAGATACCATTGCTCATTTTGTCTTGCCAGTAAACTGGCCATAGGTGTGAATGCAAGAGGTGCCTTTTTCTCTTTCAGTTAGCTTTGCCATGTATTTTTTTTAAAAACTTTATCCACTTTCTAAACTTTTGTTGTCCAAATCTTATTGAAGCATGGGGGTTTGTCAGCTGTTTGTGTGAATTTCTTCTGTATGTCGGGACCACACTCTGTGTTTACGTCTCTGTGTGGAATCCGTGTACCTGTTCTCTTAATAGTTTCATGATCTTTAACCAGAGATTCTGGCGTTTCTGACAAAATACGTTTGTATTTAAAAGCCGATTCAGGATTTAATGAATCAATATCGACCGAACTGGTTGCACTCTAGTGCCCTGGCTGGATTTTAGTGAAGTGTAACGCCACTGCTCAACCAGTGAAAGCTGGGCTCCAGCTCTGCAACCAGAAGATTAAAAATTAGTTAAGAAGATGGATGATCTATCAAATATTCTTTGTTCTGCTTTGTTCAACCTCACATACTTTTCCGTCTTTTCTCAAACTTTATTGAAACAAGTTTCATCAAATTGGAAATGGGCAGATGTATCAGAGAGATGAGTTTGTGTGTTTGTCAGCTGTTTGTGTGGAGTTGTTCTTTATGTTCACCTCAAATCAACATTTGTGTCATTTCTCTTTAGTTCTGATCTCACTGCTGAGCTGCACAACAAATCAAGGTCAGTAACCTTCTTCTGTCACAGTTTAAACCTGAGAAATGCTCACTGATATGACCTGATTGGGTTCATGTTTCACAATGGATTTCAGATATAAAACTGAAGTAATTAAACAGCTCTCTGGAAAACTTTTAAAAGATCATTGATTTTCATTTTAACCCTCACAGCTCGTCTGACTGTGAGTCCCAGCAGCTCTCAGTTCTTTAAAGGAGACTTTGTGTCTCTGAGCTGTGAGGAGGACGACAGCTCTGCTGGATGGACTCTGAGGAGAAACACAAGCAAACGACAGAGGACTCAGTGTGGAGATGGGTGGGGAAGACCAGCTGGTTCTTCCTGTAACAACAATGTTTTCCCTCATGACAGTGGAGTTTACTGGTGTGAGTCCAGAGAGGGTCCCATCAGTAACATGGTTAACCTGACAGTCACTGGTAAGCTGAGTGTGTGGCGTTAGTGTTGATGAAGCTGTGTGTAAATGGATGAAATGCTGTAGTTTGTCTCTGTGTTGAGGTGGATCAGTGATCCTGCAGAGTCCTGTCCTCCCTGTGATGGAGGGAGATGACGTCACTCTGCTCTGTAAAACAAAGACCACTCCCTCCAACCTCCCAGCTGCTTTCTATAAAGATGGCTCCCTCATCAGGAAGCAGCCTACAGGTCACATGACCATCCAGCATGTTTCCAGGTCTGATGAAGGCCTCTACAAGTGTGACATCAGCGGTCATGGAGAGTCTCCATCCAGCTGGATCACTGTCACAGGTGACACACTCACCTGTCTGTGTTTCTGCAGCTTTCAACATTCACAATGTGACGGCAACTTAATGACTGTGTTTGCTTTATTTAAGGGGAAGACACCACCACACCTCCACCTACATCCACATCTCCAACTGGTTCCTCTATCATACTTGTGTTGTCATGCATTGGGTCAGTCTGTGTTGTGGTTCTACTGGTGTTACTGGTTCTGCTGGTGAGACGATGTGTTCACAGGAAACCTGAAGGTGAGACTCAGACTTCATAAGCTTTCATGTCTGATTTTGTTTAGTAGAATAAAGTTCACATTCATAATGAACACTTTTCTTAAATATTCATTTTGGATCATTTCAGCAGATCAAGAAGAAATTGGAGAAGATGACATCATCACTCATGTCATATATACCATTATCAAAAAGTTAAACCATCAACAACAGCCAATCAGAGAAAACAGTCTATTGTTTTCTTCATAGCAGTTTTAACTTCTTTTTAAAGAGATTTAGGCAGATGTTTTACAATGACTGCATACAGATCAGCTCAGGCCTGTGACTAAGATGGCTGCTGAGTATGTGACTTGAATTTAGTATGAAGGTAGAATTAGATTTAGGTCTTGAGGACTTACTGACTTTAAGCATGTGAAGAATAATCAGAAGTGTTAAAAATCTGGATTTTTCTAAATGGTCTGGTTCTTATATAGCGCTTTTCTACTCTGTCTGAGCACTCATACAACTAATTCACTCACCCAATCACACAAGCACTTCTTCTAAGTATCTAACATTCATACACATTCACACTCCGATGGACGCATCGGAGAGCAACATGGGGTTAGTATCTTGCCCAAGGATATTTGGCATGCAGCCTGGAATCGAACCACTGACCATCTGGTTAGTGGCTGACCTGCTCTGCCACCTGAGCTACAGCCACCCCATGTTTGTTTTCACTTTCTAAAAGTGAAAACAAAAGATTTTCCTGATCTGATACCATCCAAATCTGAAATCCTAATATTTGAGTTTATATCTTTCTTATCTGTCTTTACTTTGTTTCAAAGCTATTTAACTCTGTGCTTACTGAGTGTTGTTCACTGTGAGCTGGACTGTGTGTTTGTGGTCTGTGGTTAACTGAAGCTAACAGCTCTGCAGTCGTCCAGCATCCTGTTTCTGATAGAAAGAAAACACTTCAGCTGCAGCTGTTTCAACACAGAGCTGTTCAATTTAAAGACAGGAAGGAACATGTAGATTTGAAAAAGCATTTCTCTAAACTGAACCTTTTACACTAGATTCACTCTTTTTTCCTCTATTTTATATTATATATAAATTTATTTATATTATATTATATATGTTGTCAGCATTTAAAATCTCATTTATATCAGTATCTGTACCATAATTCTGACTCTCACTTCTACAGTTTTAATATTTTAATAGTGAATAACATCCTCCATGCTGACCAGATCTCACTTATGATTTTAGTTTGACTGTAGTCTAAAAGGTCTTCTCACTGCAGTTAGTCCTGGCTTGGCCACTACACGAACACTTGACAGTGTTTATAATAATAATAATAATGCATTGGATTTATATAGCGCTTTTCAAGGCACCCAAAGCGCTTTACAATGACATTATCCATTCACGCTCACATTCACACACTGGTGGAGGCAAGCTACGGTTGTAGCCACAGCTGCCCTGGGGCAGACTGACAGTCTGGGTTTGTGTAGTGGAAACTTGTTTGCTTTGTGCTCTGTGGTTAAATGTGTCAGTCTGCATTGAAAGAAGATGGCAGCTTTGTGGTTGTCCACCCTCCTTTTTCACAGAAGCGCCCACTCAGTTTTTTGTGGTCACTCGGATTCTCAGCAAAGGTGTTAAAAAGAGAAAAAAATAAACAAACAAACTTTGTACAAAGGTGCTGATTTTGTAAAGAATTGTCCATTAAACTTCCCAGGGGCCTCAGGACTGTGACGACACTTAATTTGAAATCCTGCCTCTTGTGCCCCTTCTTTAAAAGGAGGCTCACCATCCTTTGGTTCCAGCTACTTCTTTTTGCTTCAGAGGCCTAAGTCCTGGTGATGGACGAATCATCTCCCTTATTCCCAGACTCAGCTTTCACTACAGGAATTATGTGTTTTTTATTGGGAATAACAACAGGTGAAGGGGCCATCACCTCAAAAATGGAGTCCTATCAAGCATCGCAGGCACGTGGACCTCTGGAGGAAAATGATTGTTTAAAAGAAAATACTAAAACAAGTCAGTTGGAGATGGGAGTAAGAGACGCCATGAGCAATAAATGATTGACTTTTTAATGTCATTTACAGACAATAAACAGATTGTTTCAACTCTTCATGTTCCAGGTTTGAATTTTTGGAAGAGAAGAAATTGCATGTTGTCGGTTCTTTACATTACAATATAAAGTGCTTTGAGTCAATTGTTATTGTGATTTGGTGCTATATCACTGAAATTTAATTTAATTATAATGTGATTCGTAGCTGAGCTGATTCACAGTAAAGTCTGAACTGGGACTGTGTGTGATGCAGAGAGGTGGAGATTGGAGGTCTTGATTGAACTACAAAGCTTGTAATCATGTTTCCTGTTGCTTGAACTGTGTGTTTGTGTCCCTTGTGTTGCTTTTCTCCATAACTTTACTGTTATTTATGGTTTATGTTTGCATGATCCATGTTTCCATAGAAGTGGTTTGGATTGTGCACAGGATTAATAAAGTAAATGCACCTTTTTTTAAACAATAAACAAAGAATAAAAATAAAATAACTCAACCACACACTATAAACAGCAGGGACATCATTTCGTTGCCAAATAACACACAGAAGAACATCAGCGTAGAACATGCACTGTACAGTTTTTTTTTTCCGTTGCACTTTATCAAGAGTGTGACACAATGCGAAATACTCATTGTGTCACACGCTGTGGTTTAACCTCAAAAGAAGTGTTTTAGTGTCTGATAAAGTATAAATTGATAAACATGAGACTCAGTCTGGACTTCCGTCTGGATCACACTGCCTGAATCAAAGCTCCTCCTGTTAACCCTTCGGTGAAGCTTGAAAAGGCCATGAAACACTTTTAAAGTCTTCTGCCATGTACTGGAAAAACTGGTTGTTACACCAGTAGAGTTTAACTTTAAACATACTGCAGCTTAGCATCAAACCAGTTTGGGTCAGTTAGCATTGTTCTCAAATTCTGAACAAGAGAAACAAAATTTAAAAGATGTCATGTTTCAATTCATTTCTGTTATAAAATTTCTGTGTGGGTGTGACATATTGCCGAAAATATTATAAAAAAAGGTTAGACAACATAAATTTAAAGACTTTTCTTATTTTTTTTTAGTGTTCCCGAGATCAGGATGAGCTGCAAAATGTTGCAGAGAAAATGGGTGCCTGAAATAGTTTCACTTCACAGGGATGTGCAGCACCCTCTGGTGCAACCTGCAACACCGACGCTATCACTCACTTAGAGACTGGCTAAAGGACATGGAGCAAACGTTAGCCAGCTCTCACATAGATGGCATCAATCACTGATTCACTGATCCACAGCATGAGGATTGATAGTCCAGCACAGCATGGTGTTTCAGCAAAACTGTGCGTAACCCAGTTGAAGAAATGGGTTCTAATAAGAAATTATTTGTAAAGGAATTGTCTAGTTTTGGAATAGTTATTTTAATCATTTTAATTGTATTGCTACATGCAATAAGTTACATGAACTCATTTGTTTTGGTTTTTTCACTTCCCTTTTTTCCTTTTTTCACTTGGTTCTTGTAGCAGCTTTTATTTTAAAGATCTACAGGAAGTTGTGCATCAGCATCTCAATCAGCGCAGCTAGTTAAAACAGTTCCAGAAGGGTGGAGCCAAGATGGCGACCTGTGTGGACGCTTCTCTGTAAGCTCGTGGATCTCTGATGTGTATCTGACCTTTTAAATGATCTAAAAGGACTCAGATAATTCCTTTTTTAGAAGTGACTCACTGCACTTGTGTTTTGCGTACGTACAGGACATCTAGGCCAAACTGAGTTTCTTTTGTTCCTGCCAAATCCCGACACACTGAAGTGTTAGCTTGTATTGAAACATTTAGCTAATAGCCACGGGATAAGTTTGCAAAATGGCCAAAAAAGAGGCAAGAAGAAAGGAAGGACTGATAATGGACATGGAGCCAGATAAAACCTTTGCAGTCTTATGCAAACCTCTCCCTCAGACCCCTCTCAGCAGCCCCAACCCAAAGAAGAGCCGCATCAAAGCGCATAAGGTGAGAGAGGAAGCTGTATCCAATGCCGACATCTTGAAAGCTATTAATGGGCTGAATGACAGATTCTCCAAATTCGAACAAATGGTGAACAAAAACACGGCGGAGATTATTGCCGTGCGGGATCACGTGAAAGGTCTTGAAATACAGAGCAAGGAGACAGAGGTTACTGTGAAGAAGCTGAAAGATTGCATTGCTGCACTTCAGGAGAAACAAGAGGAGACGGAAAGATATAGTCGGCGGTGGAACCTGTGTTTGCTGAATCTCCCAGAGCATAGTAACGAAGATATAAGAAAAGAGGTGATGGATATAATCGCCCTAATCATCCCAGTGGAAAAAAACAAATTTGAGTTCATGATAGATACTGTTCTTTCATTTGTAGATTGAAAGAATGTCTCATCCTACGAGGTCTGTAACAACTATGTGTAGCATGAAGAGGGGAGTGTGTTCACTCCTCTTCAGAGTGTTCTGGCATAGATCACACACCTCCTAGGAGAGGTCGTATCTTCTCTTGCTGATATATGGTATAGCAAACACACGTATATCTGTTTGAGTCTAAGAGCCTTTTGTTTAGATGGACCGCTAGACTCCTGGCACCAGCTTTGGGGAGTCACATTACACACACACACACACACACACACAGGGTATTCTTTGTTCACATGTACACCTATGTAAGCTGTTATATGTTAATGACCCTATGCATATTCATGTAACCACAATAAAAGAGCAGTGTTACGGGGGAGCGGGCCGAGAGCAACTGGGGTCAAGCAGAAGGAACGGCGCCTGTCCAGTTCTCTCCCGTGCACGTGAAACATAAAGAACTTGCCTACTCGTGTCTTGCTTTGCTGTGTAATTACATTGCCTTCAACGTTCCAGCGAATGGATTCAAGCTAGAAACCTATCAGGCATGTTCCATGTTAAAAGCTAAAATATAACAAAAGAGATCATGCTAAACAAACAAAACCTTTCAACTGCCCAACCCTATCTGTCTCCTCAACGGGTTGTATGTTTTCAATGTTCCCTTATTATTTTGTCATAAATCAAACAAATAACTTAAGCTGTGTGACAGCACCTTGCGTTTACGCCGGGCTGGGAGCTGCCCTGAATCTACTTGCTACACCCCCCTTTCACCCAATTTAATTTTTCAATCCTAATTTAAAACTATTCTTGGCTTTCCCTTCTCTCATTTGATCATCTCAAGCACGTCCTGTACCAAATTTGCTTCCTGTTTTCAAGACCACATTTAATTACAAGCTCTACCACATTTGCCCTATATGGCTGTCTCGACATGTTTCCTGTCAACTTAACAGAGTTATTCTCAGAACTCAGAGCTGAGGTTCCCCTTTCCTAAGTCTGTATGTTCTAGAAGAGAGCAAGCTGCTTGTCGGTAAACAAGTTTATCATCACAAAAGTTATTAGGTAAAAAGTCACGTAGACATTTGCTTAGTAATCCTAAAAGAGCACATTTCATGTAGCTAATCACATATATACGATTTTCCTTTGACATATCTGTATGTGCACGCCTAAATTATAACCTCTTATTCTAGAAATCAAAAAGAACCTGAAAATAACAATTTCTGCCTCAGTTTTACCATACCTAAATTATCACGTCATCAAGTAATCCTAAAACCCCTTTCAAATTAAACCTTAAATCCTGTAACTCCCCCCTTTTGTGACACATCTCATGTGTTACAAACTCAAAACCCTTCACTCAGGTTAGGGAATTAAAAGAAAAAGGTTAGTCATATCATAATAGGTATACATACATGACCTTCAAACCTGTGTTTAAGGAATGAAATCAAATTAATCATCATGTCAAATCTTTTCTTGGCTCCATCCACAGCCTGCATCCTTGAAATGTCCTAGAAACAAAACCTGTGTGTGAACCAGAACTTCACATTTCATACTCAGTTTTCCCCACTTATGATCCAACCTGTGTTATAAAAGAAAACTTAAAACAGAACAGGTATCCGTCATGTGTCCAACCTTAGTCCAGTCTTTATCTCAGTGTCCAGTCGGTCCAACCTATGGTCTGCCTGGTCCGTCCATTCACCGTCCATTTCCACACATTCACTCACACCCATTAACATCAGGTATTGCTAATAGTGCAGACTCCCGCACAAATAATCAGATTCTCCACTCTCAGCAAAATCAACTCATTTATTTTCTTTATTACTTGTTTCTAGGAAAATAGTTCTTTATACTTTTGGACTGGATTGGCTCGCTGCAATCCTTTTAGACAGGGACTCACAATCTGATCCGATCCCCACACGAGGCCTCTTTCCTCCGCCCTTTGTAATCTGGAAAAGGTCACCTTATGTTTTTTTTCCTGAGACTTTTTGTCAGCGCTGTTATTCACTTTTTTGCAGGCCTGCTTAGAACGAAAATGAGAAGAGGAGAGCTGATTATTAGCTCATCAAAACACAAAACAAAATCACCTGACAGGTTTTTTCTAAGTGCACTGCTACAAAAATAATGGGCCCAATTCAACACATGTCCATGTTCATATAAACTCCCTCTATTAAAATAGGAAAACAACACAAATCTAACTAAATATAAGTAACCCATCACTGCAACAACAACCTCAACAATCTTAAACAGAGAACATTTTGCCACACGTTTTTCAGGGTCCTGACACTCTCTGTTCAACTTAACATAATTTCATCTGCTTAAAACACAGAAAATCTCATTAAACGCCACACAACTTACACACCATCATCACTAAATTCTGAATTTTCTCTTCTAAAAACTACTACACACTAAGCGAGTTGGACAACATGATAAACAGACTCCTATGCTAAACCTGCTATCTGATCTTCATGAACTCTTTTGTATTCTAAGGCTAAAGCATTTTCTATTTGTGTGTGTGATTGTGTATATGTTTTTCTGTGGTTTTCTCAGACTCCTTCACAAGGTTTGCTAACCCCAATCTTGATCTCCCACCTTAAACAACAGCATTCCTTGTCTTCAGCTAGAAGTTAGAGCTTGCTTTTCAGGTTCAGGGAACAATTCACCCTGAAAGACAGTGAGTGTCTCCCCTCTTTAACTCATCACTCGTCATTGTTAATGACATGTTTGTTTAGCGATTGGTCTAATAACAAAAAAAATGTGAAGTAATAATTCAGCAGCTTTGCTCTGCTGTTAGCAAAGACAGATTTAACTGTTTTAATAATAAGAGCGTCTACAGCAGCTCATATTCACGAGTGAAAATCACAAGAAAATCACATCAGAAATCAAAAATATCACGAGGCTGAAAACCTATTATTTATTTTTCAGTCATGTCAGTTTGTTGGTTGTGGTTTTCCATCATCCATCAGGAAGCGCTGCTGCTCCCTCAGCATCCTCAGCCTTTACTAAGAATTCTCTACTGTTTTTCCTTTATGTCCAGAGACTGATTCAGGTGTTTACCAACTGTTTTAACTGTAAACAGTTTATTTCCTAGTGTTGTTACCAGGCTTTCGAAGAACTTCAGGACACTTTGAGGAGCTAATTTAGCTATTTAAATCAGCTGTGTTGGTTCAAGGACATGCCTAAAACCTGCAAGGAAACCGGCGCTCGAGGCCTGGAGTTGCCCACCCCCGATCTATACCCTGGGTATAGGCGATGATATGTAGAGAGGTCAGTGATTTTGTCCTTTTAAAGTTCTTGAAGGCTACTGATAGCTTTCTTTTTGTAGCTGCTTGTGGGGTCTCATTTTAAGGCTTCATATGTATTGTTGTCACGGAGGAGTGTGTGTCAGGAACGCCGCTGGACATGACAAAATGCCGGATTATTACGCCTCCGGAGTGAGAACGGGCTCGCACTGACGCACCCAGAGTCCAGCTGTACCAACAACAAACAAACACTGTCAGCTGAACCGGTCTGACCAGGAAGTGCAAAACAACCACAACCCTTCGGATGTTTATAGAGGAAATGTCAACATTCAGAATACTTGGAAACAGAGTTTAAATACATTGGTCAATCCTGAAAGTGAAAAGAGAAAGAGAGAACTCAGTTTTTTGTTTTTGCCTTCTTTGTTTCTTTTAATTTCTTTCTCGTCTCGAGCTGTTGCAGCCTCTCCATGATTATAATATATTATAAAATATAAATATAATTGAAAACTATCCAAAAACATGAAATGATCGTACACTCTGTCTCTAAGACACGGATGTGACGTCCGCTACGGTTTGGGTAGAAGTGTTAGCTATCTAGGCTGCGGAAATGTCTCGCCGAACATCTTTTTGGTTTTTCTCCACTTTGCTGTTTGTCGATCTCTTCGTGTTTGTCTCTGCAGGTGAGATTTAACTATGAGAAACCAAAATCAGTTTCGCTCTGAGATAAAAACTAAGATGGAGTGTGAATTATTTTTATGTAACCCGGTAACGAGTCACAGTACAAAATTCAGCTTTCAAATATCACCTGAGAAAATCCCCAATAATCCTGAATTTACCATCCAAGATGGCAGCAGTGCCTGTAAACATTAGTAAAAGCTTAAAATTTTAAATCTTGTTACGCTAATTTAACCTCAGAGGTCTGATGGAGGTTGTACTGTGGCGTCACTCCTGAGCTAACTTCCTTCCAGTACGAGTCATAAAAAGAAAAGAAAACACTATTTATGTTGCAAATAATTATCAGATAGACAAGTAGCATTTTCCTTGTGTGGTCATGAAACGGTCGCCCGAAACTACTCAAAACTACTCCAGGATGCACTTACATCCTGGTTCATGTGAACATGCACTTACATGTTCACATGAATCAGATGTGTTGGCAACATCAAAGCACCATCAAAGCAGTCACAATGATTAGTGTAACAGCAGCTGGTGGACCTGTAGAGGTCAGAGAGCTGCTGATATGTAGAGGTTATACATAAAATCTGCTGTAGATAATTAGCTGATGTAGAGGAAAGGCTCTGTACTGTAGTTCAGTGTAAAACGTGCTGTATAAATGTGTGCACGTTTTGGTGAGTGAGACTGGAGAAGAGCTGCTAATGAAATGTATCCTATTTAAAGGAAGGAAGAAAAGCTCACAAACATTTATTGTGTGAGTTTTAATTCCACAGTTTTATCAGTAAGACACATGAATATGATGGATTATAGTTGAGGCTGGTCTGATACCTGGATGCTTCTCTGTTCAAAGTTATTCAAGCAGTCAAAATAAGATGTTGGACGTCTATTGACCCTAAAGGACACCATCCCCTCAAAAATAGCAACAGTTGTGTCTAAGAATTTATATTGATTATAGGAATATTGATGATATTTGCTGGACGATTGCTCAGTCAGTAAGTGGTTATTTCATAGCTGTTTAACTACACATCTGTAGTACAGAAAACCCCAAATTAACCCTGAAGTTACCGGAGCATGAGGACATCTAGATTCTTTGTACTGAACATGCCTCGTTTGTCAGTGTCGTCTGTGTCTCTCCAGAGTCTTACAAATGAACCACAACGCAAGTTCTTGTGTGTGGTTGCACAAATGTGCATGTGATTAATATCCTTCAGTGTTTAATCACGACAGCTCTGCTCAGCAGGTGGTGGCATCACCTCTGAATAGAGGCAGCTGCTGCAACAAAGCAGTGGCATCTGAAGCTGCCACTGCTTTGCTGCTTTTATGCTTCAGTGCAGTAATATGAAGGCAGAACGACTGCTCATCATTCAGAAGAGTGAAGTTATACCACACACAGAGCTGAATTCAAACCCATTGTTAATGGTAAATGGCCTGTATTTATATAGCGCTTTACTGGTCCCTAAGGACCCCAAAGCGCTTTACATATCCAGTCATCCACCGTTTCACACACACATTCACACACTGGTGATGGCAAGCTACGTTGTAGCCACAGCCACCCTGGGGCGCACTGATAGAGGCGAGGCTGCCGAACACTGGCGCCACCGGGCCCTCTGACCACTACCAGTAGGCAACGGGTGAAGTGTCTTGCCCAAGGACACAACGACCGAGACTGTCCAAGCCAGGGCTCGAACCGGCAACCTTCCGATTACAAGGCGAACACCCAACTCATATATATATATATATATACACACATACATACATATATATATATATCGTTTTGCATGTTTCCTTACTGTAGGGGTTTCTGCAAGCATACAGGGCTCTGAGAGGGTACAAGATGACAGCTTCGGAATTCTACTAGAAACAGTCGATCATATTTGTTTGTCAAAGCTGAATCCAGGGCAAACTAGGCTAAATTAGCGTTTTTAGCTAGCAGCTACAATAAGCATAAAAGTTACTGTACGGCTATCACTTGTTAACATAGTTCTTTTACATGTAATACATTTATCACCAACCTGAGAGTTTATCCGCTGGTCATTCGAACTCTTAATTCAGCTCAAGACGCTGTAGATTCCCGTTAGTAGCACTTTCAGTCCGCTAGCAAAATGTAGTTCTATTAATCTGCGCTTGAACCGGAACCGGATGTAAGTTCCAAAAAACTGAATTTTGGAACTCAAATTGAATGGTGAGAGTGAAACTGAAATTATTCGAGAGCTGAATTTTTAAAGGATAAAATGCAGTTTCAAAGCAAATGAATTCATTTTCAATATATAAAATTCAATTTCAATTTAGTGATGATCATTTTCAAACCATAAATTCAATTTCAATTTAGACTAATTCAAATTCAGTTTTTAAAAGCATTTATTCAAGTTACAATTCAGATTCAATCCGAGTAATTCAAATTCAAATTTAACTTATTCAAATTTGTCCTTTAACCTCTCTGCTCTGTGTTGTTTCCTCTTCTAGATCAGAAAAACATCACAGCTAAACCTGGACAAAAGAATGTCACTTTGCCATGTCGAGCTCCAAACAACATCTTAGTTTTAGATTGGAGCAGAGCTGACCTGGGAGATGAATATGTGCTTCTGTTCACGGGGTGAGGTGTTTGATCCAGAAAACCAGCATCCATCTTTTAAGAACCGGGTGGATCTGAAGGACAGACAGATGAAGGATGGAGACGTGTCTTTGATTCTGAAGAATGTGACGATTAATGATACTGGAACATATGAGTGTCGTGTCATCCAGAGAAGCAGAAGAGATGGTTTGAAACTCATCAGCATCATCTACCTGAGTGTTGATCCTCCAGGTGAGTGAGTAGAGTTGAGTGTGTGTGTGATCAGAGGTGAAGCTGCTTCCTGGTTGTTGATGTTTGTTTCTAAAGATGTTGTTGATGAGACTTTGTAGAAAGCAGCTGGTCTGAGTGATGTGATCAGAGTGCAGTAGATAATGTCTGACAGCAGTTTGAAGAGGAAATGGATTCTGTTCTGTTCTTCACTCATCACCTACCTGACAGCTGACACCTCACACCTGTTTCTCACCTGCAGGTCAGACAGGAAGACACAAAGAGGATGGAGGGAAGCAGGATGGAGGGAAAGAGGCAGGAGGGAAGGAGGCTGGAGGGAAGGAGGCAGGAGGGAAGGAGGCTGGATCTGTTGGACTGATCGTTGGTCTGATTGTTTCTGCTGTGCTTCTTGTTGCTGCTGTTGTTGGTTTTTTGATCTACAGGAAACATAAACAACAGAGTCAGGATTCATACTAGCCTCCTGTTGAACTTCAGCCTGTTTGAAATGTCAGCTTAACTGTGATTCTTGTGCTTTGCTTTCAGTCGTGTCACTGAAAATGTGGAAAGACAGAAATCAGTAATATTAAACATTTAGCAGGTATCTGTCAGACACGTCCAGATTTTACTTTTAATTTACATTTTTCATCAGAAAAGAGGAGAAAGTTGTTTGGAATATAAACAGTATTTGTCTGATATGACTCAGGATCCTTTGATCACATGTTGCTGGTGTTTGACTCGTTTTAAATGTAATTACATTAAAATGAAACCAAAGACAAAAACATTTCTATGTAGCTGCAGAGTCCAACATTTCCTCCCTTTGACCTGGAACGATTCAGCTTTATTGAACTTTACCTTCCATGAAGGAGACTCTTCACTCTGTTACTGTCCAGTTGTTACTTTCCTTTAAATAGTTTCCCAACAAAGATCCACATGTGTTAGTACTTAATGTGTGTTTTGTTTTCTTTTATTCCAACATTTCCTGTGGCTGTACTTTGTTTTTGTTTTTCAATCAGAAGCTCTGACTTCCTGAAACTGTTGATGCAGATTTTGTCACCTTGAATCGATCCAAAATAAATACAACCATGTGTGAACTGTTTCTGCTTCTCATAATTACAGACCTGCCTCTCAGAGGTAGATTCTGATAATATATCAGAATCGTTGGACAATTGGTCAAATACATTATTCTGTATTCTTCCTCCCTGTTACATTGATAAAACTGCCTTTTTTTGATCAACTACCTGTACAGTGCAGGCTAACCTGGAGGTTAGCAGCTCACAATATGACCTCACATTTCAACTAGTTCTAAAAAGGAGTCCGGCTACCTTCACCAGACACAACATAGACACTGTAGTCCTGATGCTCAATCAAGGGTGATTCTGTTCATCTGGACATTTTCAGTGGGCGAAATGTTTTGTCTCTCATCCAAGTGACTTCTTCAGTCTCAGCTGAGTCAGAAATCAGGAAGAGGGTTTATTGCCAAATGTTGAGCAGATTTACAACATTAGGAAATTGCTATGGTACTTTGCAAAAATGCATGATAAAACAGACATTTGAATAAAAATAAAATGTGTGAAACAGATTGAATATATATATACATATATACATATATACATACACACACATACATATATGTGTATATATATACAGTGTTGGGGAGTAACGGAATACATGTACCGCCGTTACGTATTTAGAATACAAAATATGTAACAGAATACAGTAACTGTATTCCGTTACAGTTACCGTTTAAAAAGGTGGTATTCAGAATACAGTTACTTTGGTGAAATAAATGGATTACACGGCGGTACTTCCCTGTTTCATATTGTCGCGGACTGTTTGGGTTTGTTTGACAGCTACGTTCTGTTGTTCCAGGCGGCAGCGTTACAGTTGCCATGGTCACAGGGTGACGCTCTCTCTCTGCGTGTTTCCTGGGTGAGAGAGCGCTTTTTTGTTGTTGTTGTTGTGCTAAGCTAAAAGGCAGAATGCTACAGGCATAGCTCTAAAGCATGTAGCCTGATGGGCAGTGTAGTCCATGCTGCAGGGAGAATGGACTGCCATACACGTTATGTGTCTGTTACGACCCGGCTCATAGCTGCAACATAAAAGAAGATGGATACCGGATTGTGGGATGAGAAGAGGCTTTATCTTAAACTGGACAACCAGGTTGGCTAAAAAATGGCTGGTGCCACTAAGGCAAACACAACAAAAGAGATGGACAAAATGGTGAACGGAGAACTAAACTATACTGGGGAAAAACTAAACTACTGACCCTGAACAGAAATACAAACCTAAACACGAATAACAGCCAGCAGAAAAGAGATGACGGTTGGGCAGCAGGGAAACACACGGATGAGACACGGTGGATACACAGACGGACCAGCCAAACTACAAAGACAGGACGCGACTTAAATACACACAGGGAAACACAGCGATATTACACACAGGTGGGGAACACAGCTGGGATAATCAACAAGACGAGACAGAGGTAAAACTGAACACACTCACATGAGACGCAGACCTTCACAATAAAACAGGAAACGAGAACACTACACCAAGACGCAGACCTGACACTGAGTGACAGACAGACAGAATGACACATGGAACCTAAACTAAACTAAACGTGAGATACAACCGTGAACAAATCCTTAAACATGACATAAAACAAAACACTGACAACATTAAATCATAACAGTGTCTGTGAGCGAGGGAGGGAGAGAAAGGAAAAGTCCGAGCTGTCACCGAGCAAAAACGGGAGCTGGAAGCATGTAAATATAATAATAACCACCGCAGCCAAGAAGAGTGCCTGAGGAGCCCATTTGTAAGTAAGCTATTAAGACTCGACTGTACACTGTGTTCGTGTTTTCCTCCGGAAACAATAAGTTCCGTTGGAGCAGCCTTTCAACGCCTCTCTCTGTCTCCCGCAAGCAAAGTTGACCCAGACAACAAAGTAAAGCTAGTTTTCGACTACGAGCCCGACACTAACCCGACGTATTAGCCAGAGGTCCCTTTACTACGTTTCGGACTTTTAGTAACAGTAATAAATCACAGCAATAGTACATTCACGTAGTTGTAAACAGCATGATAATATATTAAGTATTCCATAGTATTCAGAATACGTTACTCTCATTGAGTAACGTAACAGAATACGTTACAGAATACATTTTGGGGCATGTATTCAGTATTCTGTAGTGGAATACATTTTAAAAGTAACCTTCCCAACACTGTATATATATATGTGTGTGTGTGTGTGTGTGTGTGTGTGTGTGTGTGTGTGTATATACACACACACACACACACACACACACACACACACACACACACACACACACACACACACACATACATACATACAGTTCAGGGGGCCGGCCTCGACGGCGGTGACCTTCAGCTGGTGGCCCGGAAAGGGGGCCGGCGATTCGAGGTGCAGAAGCTGGACCAGGCGTAGCAGAAGCAGAGACCGCGGCTGGACCAGGCGACCGCGAAGCTGAAGCCGATGTAGAGGCCGGACCAGGCGCGGATAAAGCAGATGCAGAGGCCGGACCAGGCGCGGATAAAGCAGATGCAGAGGCCGGACCAGGCGTGGATAAAGCAGATGCAGAGGCCGGACCAGGCGCGGATAAAGCAGATGCAGAGGCCGGACCAGGCGCGGATAAAGCAGATGCAGAGGCCGGACCAGGCGCGGGTGAAGCAGATGCAGAGGCCGGACCAGGCGAAGGCAACTTGGACCCTGCAGCGGAGACGAGGAGGTGCTGGCCGGGCTGACCAGAGCCGCCAGCAGAGACGAGGAGCGGCTGGCCGGGCTGACCAGAGCCGCCAGCGGAGACAAGGAGCGGCTGGAGAGGTTCTCCTGAACCCCCAGCAGAGACGAGGAGGTGCTGGCTGGGCTGACCTGAGCCGCCAGCGGAGACGAGGAAGTGCTGGAGGGGTCCTCCTGAACCCCCAGCAGAGACGAGGAGCGGCTGGATAGGTTTTGCTGAACCCCCAGCGACAACAGAAGCAGAGCCAGCAGGTACGGACACTTCTGCCTGTGGGGACGCTAACTGTCGCTGCACAGGCAGAAGTCAGCTTGTGATGCAACGACTGGGGCTGTGCAGTGCAAACAGTCTGTCCAAACTTTGTCAGCACGACGCTGTCCTCAACTGACTGAGTGAGCACACAAGAGCTTCCAGCCGAAGACGGCAGTGACTGAACAGGTTGCTGAGCTACAAACTGAGCTGATAATAACTGAGCTGATAACAGAACAGGCAGTGGAGCAAGAAACTGAGGTGGTAACGAAGTGGATGACTGAGCAGGTAATGGAACTGATAACTGTGCTAGAGACTGAGCTGGTGACAAAACAGGAAACTGTGCTAATAACTGAGCTAATGACTGCGCTATGGACAAAAGTGCAAGTTGCAGTGGTGGTGGAACAGCAGGTAGTTGAACTTGTGACTGAGCAGGTGTCTGACTCTTGACTGCCTCCTCGGGGAACAGGAACGGGGCACGGGCCTGGCCGAACACCAGCCATCCCCACCCGAGGAACAAGATACGGGTGCAGGGACGAGCTGGGCTCTGGCTGCCTTTACCCTGGGGGCCGGTGTAGGTGCAGGAAAA
>JAQSNX010007264.1:0-33912 GCA_029532605.1 Oreochromis grahami | reverse complement strand
AATGGAACCGCGCGGTTTGGATGGACGAGGAAGATGCTAGAACCATTACGCATGAGCAGGGGTTAAGGCTGTGAGGGTTACAGCCTTAAAACATTTATAATAAATACTTTTCACTACTTTGCGGATTTCACTTATTGCGGGTTGTTTTTGGGACGTAACCCCCGCGGTAAACGAGGGTTCACTGTAGATTGAATTAGCGTGCACATTTGCGTAATGTAACATGCAACTATTTTTGCTTAAAGTTGAAATACAAAGATTTAACTCACCAGTATGCGTGGAGGTTTGAGGAAAAGTACTCCCTATCGACTGTAGACTGAAACAAACATGTCCAATCCCAGGCAAAACCACAAAAAACGACTTGTCTTGATTTTTTCTGACAAACAAGTCCAGACGTCTCTTCGGTTCCAGTGTCGGGAAAAATATGGGAGGGGCAACAAAAACTTAAAAATAGTGAAAGTGCTTTCAACTAAACATAATCAGTAAACATCAAATTTACTTTTATTATTTGAGTGTTGAGTTTAAAACTTATTTTCTTATAAAAAATTGAACTTAAACTATTTATTAGAATAAACTTAAAATAGAAAGGACCATGTTAAATGTATTCATTTTAGTGCATCACATGCAAAACAATATAGGTTAAGTGCAAAAAGCTTCCACCAATGAGTTCTGTCTGACACAGTTATATGATTTTAGTTTTACAAAGAAAATTAATTACCATCAGTGATTATAGCTAAACCATTTGAATGCAAATAACTTTTGGGATTACAGTGTGTGCTGAGAGTTTGTTTGAGGACTGACCTCACTCGGCTTTGAAGAGGTATCAGAGTCAGAGTATTTAAACTGTTTAATGCTCCAATTCAGAATGGAGTGGGTGAACCATTCTTTTTGTTCACAAAGAATTTAAGAAACAGCACAACATCATATGACAAAATGCCCTAAAAATGTTGTGTCCTAAACAAAATGGCAAACCTGGCTGACAGATGTGAACGAACCACAACAACAACAACAACCTCCTCCTCCTCCTCCTCCTCCCACCCACACACTCCCACAGCCTCACAGGATGTAACACCCAGCTATTTTTTTAAATTTCCTCTACAATGGTCAGGATGGCAGAAGCAGGTTGCAATGAAATACAATAAATCAGAAAGGAACACTGTCTTTAGCTGCTCCTGGTAAATTAAACAGGTGTTTGTTTCAAAGTATAGTTAGCTAAATTCTTCAACCTGCTGCATTATGGCGTTATTTTTGTGCCACTATTCTGAGCGCAAGTAAAAAAAAATTTGCAGGTGCAGGTGTTGCATTTTGAGAAGAAATTTATTTTGAGCGAAGAAAAGCTAAATTTGAGTGAACAAAATTCATTGCTGCGTGCAAAAAAATGTATTTCAGTGTTTGCTATTATCCACACACACACACACACACAATAGCAGCCCCTCTCGCTCAGTTTGTGCATTTGCGCTTGCTCGCAATGTGTTGCTTGCGCTCTCAGCATTTCTGCCCGTGCGTGCTCAACTCTTTCTGCGCACCGTTATATTTGTGCCACAAAACCAGCCAATCACAGACTTGGATGCAAAAATATCTGATTGGCTGTTTTGGTCTCCAATCAGCTCGAAATGACGAAATGCTATATCCCAGAATCCATTTCGTCCAAAACTCAAACGAGGCAGTGGCGGAGGAACACAGAGTGGTGGAGTTTGAAATATTACTCTGTCTGGGTCACAAAATAAACCTTTAAGATATTTTCATGTGAGAATGGTGCTGTGTAAACTTCAAATACCTGCTCGATTTATCAAGACATCACATATTTGCATAAGTGCTCTAATGTTTTCGGAGATGCCATATGAAAGAATAAAGTTACGTTGAAACCAAGCACACCATTGTTTTTCTTGTGACATTACCAATAAGTTTGATGTGTCACATGGCCCTCTTCCTATTGAAAAAACAAAAGTTGTATCCAAGATGGCCGACTTCTAAATGGCCGCCATGGTCACCACCCATCTTGAGGAGTTTGCCCCCTCACATATACTAATGTGCCACAAACAGGACTTTAATATCACCAACCATTCCCATATTATTACGGTGTATCCATATAAATGGCCCACCCTGTACTATGGCTCTGCAGGTTTTTTTTCTTTTATTTTAACCAATGTCGCCTCACCTTGAGGTTGGCAAATCTGTCCATCACATTTTGGTGGTCAACTCTCTCAAGCATCTCTTTCTCAACTGACATCAGAGCCAGGTGCTGGAGTCTGCTTTGACCCATGGTCCTTCTCAGCCAGGTATCCCTGTCTGTTTTCTTACCTGGTTCTTCCTGACCTTGTACTTTCTCCTCATGTTCCCCTCTTTCCTCTCTCCCTCTTTGGACTGACAATCATACACAAATAGATTGTATTCAATTAGATGAAAAAATTACATTAATATAAAAAAAACTATTAAGATCACTAACAAAAAGTCCTCTCTCAGTGTACTTTCAACCAAAAGGCAAATAACCAAACCACATGAACATCTAATAAAAGATATAAATATTGAAACACTGATGCAACATTATTCTTGATTGGCGGATCTTTTGATCTTACACTTTTACCTGAATGTGGCTCCATTTTTTTTTCAAAAAAAACTTCCTTATATCCATTATGAACCTGGCTGTCTCTCTGTACACACACACACACACACACACACACACACACACACACACACACACACACACACACACACACACACACACACACGCACAACAGGAGTTATATGGGGCATCCAGTCAGTTAGCTAGTTAGTACCTTGGGTTTAACATCGGCACATGCACATATGACAAAATAACCAGCTTCTCTCATTCTATTTCCAACAGCAGGCTACAGACAAGTTTAAGTTTTAGATTTTAAATAGGCTGTATACATTTCAATGGGAGCAACAGGACGGTCAAATGTGGCTGATTTTACTACAGAGTAGGACGGATTGTAGGGTAGCAAACATCGTCGGGAAACACGTTTTCAATACTGCAGGTTACCTGGTGTGATGTTTTTCTGCTAAAAAGAAACATGGCCTGACTCCTACCTAACTATATAAAGAGTAACTGAAGGTTAAATGCAGCTAATATGTCCTGTTTTAAGGCAGGCGCTCACACCTCCACTCCGCTGCGTCTCAGCCACGTTCACTCTGGCAGCAACGGCGCTAGAGCCAGAGTAGGGGAGAGGCGAGCTGGATCAAACTATTTGGGGAGGGGGGGATATCTATACTTTTGTTGTTAAACGGTTATGTCTCAACCAAGTACTGTATGGTTTTTATATTTTTAGTAGTGTGTCACACAAACATCAAATATTGTTGAAAAAGTAAGAAATCTTTGGGGGTGCTTTGATTCAGTTTGGGGGTGCTTCAGCATGCATCCTTTTTTCTTATTTTTACCTGCTGTGTAACTCCATCCATCACTGGTTGTTGCTGACATATGGGCTCAAATGTTGTGGTCATAAATATTTTGTACTTGTAAATCAGAATGCGTATATTAGTTCATCTGTAGATAAGAATTTGTGTGTGTGTGAAAAAAAAAAGATTTGTGTGTGTTAAAATATTTACACAAGTTACAAATTCTTGTTGTTAAGGTCTGGTTACAGATACAAAGCAAAAAAAAATACATGTGAAACTCTGCACTCAAGTTGCAACTTACAAGTATGAATTTTGACCCGATTTTTCTTCCTTTCAGCTGATTGTCAATGTCATGTCAATCACAAATTTAACCATCCAGTCTTTTTACACACACAAATCTTTTACGCATTCTGTTTTACAAGTACAAGATATTTATGACCACAATTTGTGCCCATACTGACATCTGGTGAGAGCTTCATGTCAATAGCACCTTTAGAAATATGTTTATTTAGAAAAGTGGTGAAGCTATATTTAATTCTTTTTTGCTTTAGGGAGGAAAATATTTAAAACAGTTGCATAATTTGATTTGTTCACATTTCCTACACACATCTCAGTGCTTTTTGTGCCAATATTTAACATTGATAAAAGAATGTTTATGTCTCTTGTGCAGTTTTTGTTGTATGGAGGAGGCGTCACAGAGATTTAAGAGCATGTGCGAGGAGAAAATAATCAGGACTTGGATGGACATGGGAAGTCTTAATAGCAGCACATTTTTCATTTGGATGTTTTGAATATGTGTGATAGTTTGAAGGTGCTGTTTGCTATTGTTTTAATCAATGCATTTACAATTGTGAACTTTAAAAACTTTATTTCTTAATAAAGTTTTGTTACAGTGAAATGAAACTGTTCAGGACCATGGTGCCGGTTTTAATCCATCCCACTTTGTCATTTTGAGAAATCCGGCCAAATTTATTAACCCCCCCAAAATGTTACTATACAGAGTTGAGACCATGATGAAGAATCACAGTCTTAGATACCTCTCTGCAGCTTTTTTTCCTAAACCTACTTTCCAGAAAGCCCTTCCTGTTAAAAGGACATTTTTTTCTTCTCACCATCACAAAGTGCTTCCTTACAGGGGTCATCTGATTGTTGGGTTCTCTTTGTATTATTATTACAATATAAAGTAAAATACTCACTTTAATTTTCTCCCACATGAATTATTGCAATTCACTTTTCACATGTGACTCTCAGTCCTCCATAGCTCATTTCTAATCAGTCAAGAATGCAGCAGCAAGGCTGCTAACAAAAACTAACCAGCGGTCACATATTACACCTATCTTTGCATCTCTCCACTGGCTTCTACTTATTAACATCTAAAGCTCTACAAGGAGAGTACCGTGCTCATATAGCAGAGCTTCTAAGACCTTTTCAGTACAGCCAGCCTCCCTGATCATCTAATCAGATCTTCTAATGGTCCCTCCCTATAAGTTTAAACCAGAGATGATCATGCTTTTCAAGCTGTTGTGAGCAAACTGTGGAACAGCCTTACTCAGTCAGTCAGATCAGCTGAATCTGCTATTTGTTTTAAGTAACTGCTGAAAACTCATTTTTATAGGTGAGTGTTCCCTTAATCTTTTTTCTCTTCATTTTTGGCCATAGTGTGCACGTAATAAACAACCAATAAACAGATTTATTATTAAAGACTGAGACACAGTAAGTTAGTTTCCTTTTCTTTTTTCAGACAACAAACTTGGACTTTTAATTTATAAAAATAAATCTGGCACTGTGTGTAAGCATCCAAAAGGGGGCAGCAGAGATGAAGTAAACAGATCTCAGAAGTAGAATCTGCTGCATTGTTTTGACCTTTTGGCCTGGTTACTTCTCCTTTTTTCTTATAAAGGTTAAATACACTGCAAAGTCAGTACACTCAGTAAAAATGATTACTTACAGAAAATGTACATAAAAGCTCAACATGTCTGTTGTCAGGCACCTAAAATGTGACAGCACGGCAGCTGATCTGTCACAGGCTTAGTGTGAACACGTCTCTCACACTGGAACTGAGCCAAAGTAAAAATCTGTATCTTTGTTTCATTTCTGGAGTCGTCAAACACTCCATCATTTGTCTGCAAATAAAAGTGAAACTACTGAGCTCTTCCACTGGCTTAGCGTTTCTCATTACAGGGAGATGCTCAGACTTTCACTTCCATTATTCAGAAGTTGGAAGAGTAGGTTTGGATTTTTTTTTTTAGTCCAGCAGGAAACTGTTGGATTTTCTTTAAGACTCTTGGTTACATGTGTTTTATACATGAAGATGGTTAGTTCACACTTCACACCTGTTCAGTGTAGAATGTTTGCATAATGCTCACAGCTCAGATAAGAGCTGAATCTAAAAAAGGTCTTTCATCATGTGATCATGCTGAGTGTGTAATATAATGGATGTCCCATCAGAGGTATCAGAAAACATGTCAGAGATATTTTAAACAGGGCAGATGTAAAGGTAATTCGATTGAGTTTTTTTATTTTAGTTTTTATTTATATAGCACCACATCAAGACAACAATCATTTCAAGGCTCTTTTTGTTGTAAATTTATTGTAAAATATACCCCACAATAATGCATACAGAGCCCAACAATCATATGACCCCCTATGAGCAAGTGGCGACAGTGGGGAGGAAAAACTTGTGATAGTGTTTCTGTTGTGTCAGTTTATTATTAATAAAGTTTGAACATTTATTAGTTTTGATTTCATAACTCCAGCTGTGAGGTTTTTGACTGTCTGCTAAGATGCTGACTCATAATGAAAACTTCAAATTTGATTTATTTACTTATTATTACTTATAGTATAGAAACTTGTAGAAACTTCTGGAAACCTATAGTATATATTATATTAATCATTCTTTGTTTTTTTTTATATCATGAAACCATGAAAAGAATAAAGGTCTGATAAGAACATGGATGACGTGCAGGATGACAGTGCTTTTCAGTTACAGTGATCTCATCACATGATCATCTGATCAAGACAGCATATCATCATAAAATAGAAAGAAACCAGTCTTACTGGGTCTATTCTAATAGATCAGAGAGTAAACTGAGTCTTATCTGACAAACCTGTTTTGTGGACTCGTGCTCCCACAGGGAAATACACTACTCAAAATAATAAAGGAGCACTTAAAACATAGAACATCATTATCAGGATAAATAAATATTCTTATTCATATTAATCCATAAGGAACTGGTATTTATAATAGTTTTGTGGCAGGATGTATACCCAGATAAGATAAGATAAGATAAGATAAGATAAGATAAGATAAGATAAGATAAGATAAGATAAGATAAGATAAGATAAGATAAGATAAGATAAGATAAGATAAGATGACCTTTATTAGTCCCACAGCTGGGAAATTTGTTTCATTACAGCAAAAGTGCAAAGTTATATAGCAGAAATTAGAAAACACTGGAATGGAATAAAAATAAAATACTATATATAATAGAATAAAATAGAATAAAAACGCTATATACAACTGAGTAAGAAAATACAAAAGTACAATTTTGTCAGAAAAAGAAGTCTCCCTGGAGGAAGAACGTTTAAGATATAGATATTTAGACAGGATCTCTAAACTGATAGCCATAGCTTTACTCTTCTTTCTGATACACCACATAATTGGAATTAGTACAAATGTCAAATGTAATAAAACTATAAATCTAAGCTAACAGGTTTCTGCTTTTACTATATAACAATCAAAATTATGACTTTGTATTCACAGAAAATTGAAAAGCCTGATCATATACAGAACTTTAATGAGAAACTCCACACACTCAGCTTACCAGTGACTGAGCTTAACCATGTTACTGATGGGACCCTCTTTGGACTCACACCAGTAATGTCCAGTGTACTATGTGAACATCTGACTGACATTATAGGAGGAACCAGCTGGTTTCCCCCACCCATCTCCACACTGAGTGGAGCTGGGACTCACAGTCAGACGAACTGTTAAAATGAAAAACTGATAATCCGTTATCATTCTGTCTTCAAGTGTCACTCAAAGATTCAGAGAATGCAGGGAAATCTCTGCATACCAGGATAAAGCTGCAAAACAGGTCTGACTGTCACTTGTGATGCAGGCTCTTGGGCAACACTGTATTAAAAACAGATCTGGTTGTGTGGTGAAAATTGCTGCACGCTAATCAGAATGAAATTTTGAATAAATAGCATTCTAAATAATTCGTGATGGAAATGAAATGCTGATGTCCTGACAAGGAACTCCACAGAAAGGGAGGTAAAGTTTAAACTGTGAATTTCTGAGCAAGCACACACAAACACACAGAGTTCAGCTCTGAAACACTTCCATCACTCTGACTTCACCTTTCTCAGAAACCAGTCAGAGTGATCAGCTGAAGGTATCCACCCCACCCACACATACAGCTTCACCTGGTAAAAATCTCATTTACTTTCACTTCATTTGTTAACTTGTGGTCTAGTCAGGTTTTAGTCTCTGTCATTCTCAAACAATTACACCCTTTGGTCATCTGTGGGAAATGTCTGTAGCTTCTGCGTCTCTCTGCTGGACTTTACTGTCTGTCTGCCTCCTGCTCATCTCTGCAGGTGAGATTAAACTTGTTTTAGATCATACAGACAAATCATATTGAGACTATTGTAAAGAACAGATAGAACTGTTTTTTTCTAACCAACAGATCAGGGTTTGTTCAACAGAGACAACTAAAACTCCTAGCCTGGAGTTCTGCTGGAGGTTTCTTCCTGTTAAAAGGGAATTTTTCCTTCCCCCTGTTGCCGGGTGCTTGCTCATAGGGGGTCGTGTGATTGTTGGGGTTTCCCTGTATTATTAAAGGGTCTTTACCTTACAAGATAAAGCACCTTGATGTGACTGTTGTTGGGAGTTGGTGCTATATAGTTACAATTAAATGAAATTGAACTGAACTGAATTAAAATAGATCCACCTTCAAGCCAAAGAAAACTGGAAATTAATTTCAACACAGTCCATCAATTCTAGCAGAGCTCAGTGGTCTCTGTCTCACTGGCTGCTGTTGCAGTGATTTTAACCTCTCTGCTCTGTGTTGTTTCCTCTTTCAGACCAGAAAACCATCACAGCTGAGTCTGGACAGAACGTCACTCTGACATGTCGAGCTCCAAACAACAAGATCACAGTTTTAGAGTGGAGCAGAACTGACTTGGGAAATGAAAATGTGCTTTTGTACTGGCATGAGCAGTTTGATCTAGATGACCAGCATCCATCTTTTAAGTACCGGGTGGATCTGCAGGACAGACAGATGAAGGATGGAGACGTGTCTTTGATTCTGAAGAACGTTACGATTAATGATGATGGAATATATCAGTGTCGTGTCATCACAAGAGGAACAGGACGTAATCTGGGTGCCACCATCATCCACCTTCATGTTGATCCTCCAGGTGAGTGAGTAGAGTTGAGTGTGTGTGTGATCAGAGGTGAAGCTGCTTCCTGGTTGTTGATGTTTGTTTCTAAAGATGTTGTTGATGAGACTTTGTAGAAAGCAGCTGGTCTGAGTGATGTGATCAGAGTGCAGTAGATAATGTCTGACAGCAGTTTGAAGAGGAAATGGATTCTGTTCTGTTCTTCACTCATCACCTACCTGACAGCTGACACCTCACACCTGTTTCTCACCTGCAGGTCAGACAGGACGATCTCTTGGACTGACAGTTGTTGGTCTGCTTCTTGTTGCTGCGGCTGTTTTTGGTTTTGTGAAGTACAAAGAAAATGCAATAAATTTTTTGAACATGGTGTTTAAATACGCATCCAAGATAGACAGAAACATCCAGAAGACATCTGTAGACTTCAAACATCTATAATTTGATTTTATTTCTCTGATTGTCATCATGTTCAGACTCAGACCAACAGCATGTGTCTGTGCTGTCTGTTTATTCATCCTCTTCTCATCCACCTGGAGGATCAACCATACAATGTGTTCATGAGATTCACTGACACAAATTAAAACTGTATTACAAAGTACCTAAATCTATGAGCTAAAATCTCACAACCAGTGAGTGTTTTTTGTTTATAATCTTTCCTTATTCTGGGAGTTTGCTCCATTGTGGCCAGTCTTGGATCTGTCAGATGCCTTCCACCCCCCGGCTTGGTCTTTGCATCTGGCGGGGCCTTGGCTGAGCCAGCATGTATAGATGTAAATTTGTAAATAAATAGTTGGCTTCACTGTGGGGTTTTGATTTCACTGTTTCCTCACGTAGTGTCTTAAAGAGGAATATGTAATGAAGTTGGAGAGATCGTCTCCTTAAGAGACGATCTCTCCAACTTCAGGCCACTTGGAGACGCGTTCTGATCAAACCATCACCAGTTTCAGATCTGCACAGCTGTTTTATATGTAAGATACAGGGCGTGGCTGGGCTAGTCGGAGTGTCTTAAAGAAGTATCCACTTGCCATGACTAAGGGGTGTCATTCTCCCCGTTCATATGGAATATGTAACAAAGTGGAGAGATAGTCTCTCACTCAGAGAACCAAGGTTAGCCACACAAAGTAGCCACACGTTTTGTGTTTAGCTTTTCCCAGTATCCCAGTCTCCCCTCACCTTTAGTTTGTTTTATAGTTCAGCTTAAAATAAGCCTGTTTTTGTTTGCTTTATCTCATCTCCATTGTCTATATTTGGGTCCACACTCACTCTTCACTCTCTACTGTCTGCCTCTGACCTGTCACATATTGCTCCTGCAATAAGGAAAGAGAAATAAATCTGTGGGTTATTAGTAAATGTACTATGATTCTGTCAATAACTGCACAAGCATGTGATGCAATACAAACAACACACTGGATCAGTGACGGTATCAAAGAGGCACTTACATCTATGCAGCTGCTTTTTTCTGTAGGTAGTTTTTGTCCTGTGTGGTGAAGTAGAAGTGAACTCTGGGGTCCTACCCTTGGCCTCAAATCTCCACCTGCCTGCACCAACAACAAAGTATAATCTAGGTTTTATACTTCTTTGAAGTTTGTTTGAATATTACAAATACTTTTATAATTAGAAGTTAATATTGACCGAAAAAACATTTAATTAAATGCTTTATAAATATAATCTCTTTGGAGCATTTTTTTTTTTTATTCTGGAATAAGCATGTTCTGCATTCCTCTGACCATTCGGTTTGTTTGATCCTCCCATACTTTGTTTGCTACTCATTTCAATAGTAAATAAAAAAACAAAACAAATAATAACCAAACCTGCATTTAACATCATGATGCTATGGATTGTGGGTAATTTCCTCACGTGTGGGACTAATAAAGGTTTCCCATGTGTGGGACTAATAAAGGTTATCTTATCTTATCTTATCTTAAAGTCTTATCTTATCTTAAAGTCAACAGAGATGAGGACTTAAAGTTTGCACAAAGGACTCAAAATGTTTGTCAGTGAGCCGTCAGGCTCTTGATAATTTGACAACAGGTTGGCCCTGAGCCCCGATAGTCTGCCACACCTTAGGACTGTGAGAGTGACACTAGAAATGAGTCAGACTTCAAATCTCCACTGTGATGGACCGAGCAGTGAAGGAAACTTAGGCACAGGTTAAAGTCCAAAAAAATGATTTTTTTTATTTAACCCAAAAAACACAATTGGTTAAATCATGCAAAAAGAATCAAAATCTTGGGCCCATAAAAGAGGTCAAAATAACAGAACTCTACTCAAAGTTGACAACACTACTGATAACTCAAACAAACTGACCTAACTTAACGAGACAAAGGGGAAACTTAAATAGTGGCTGATCAGCCCACAAAATACAGAGGGGTAAAACACACAAAACCTAACTGAAACTAACATAATGAACTCCAATCCCCCCCCATGGTCCCAAGTTATGGAATGAACCAATTAGCAGTCTTCCATCAAAGCTCGCTCCGCCCCTTTTCCACCTCTTGGCTCCTCAATCAAGGGACTGGAACAGCTGCAACTAAGGTAACTCAGAAAACAAAAGATTAATCATACATAACAGTGTAAACTAAAATGTGCGCACTTATTTTAGAATGCAGTGTTATGTGGACAGAGCTGGACTGGCCATCGGGCATACCGGGCATTTGCCCGATGGGCCGCTGGCGATTTTTTGTTTTTATGGGCCGATGGATTTTTTTTTTTTTTGGAAGGGTATATATATATATAATGAAAGGTGCTGGATTGGCCAATTGGTCATGATCGACTCTGGGCTGGACCAATTACAGCCGAGGAGGCCGGATGCACCCTCCCCCTTGTTTAGCAATCTTATAGACGAAGTAAAGAAAATGGAGAACAAAAAAAGGAAAGGAGGTGTTTATGAAAATATCACTAAATCTGTCATTTATTAATTTTAATATTAATTAATGATCATGTCTCACCTCTAGTGTTCTTGGTCTTAATTCAAGGTTTTTCCTATAGCGATTGACAGATCACGTGACTTTTGCGCATTGCATGCCGGGAACTCGAGGCGAAACAATCCAAGTACCGCATCAAACGCAAGCATTTGCAGCACCGCAAAACGTTCATTCTCCGGTTCCAATACCTTCTTGGTTTTTCTTTGCCGCACAAAAAAGGAATGTACAAAACTAAGGTGAACAATGGCGGTCCGTACAAAGACAGACTCGACGAAAAGGCAAAGAAAAGGTACTTGGAAAAAATCAAAGGAGTGAGAGGGTCAGACCCTTAGGAGCACACAGAGTGGACAAAAGACGTCAGCGTGCTGCCCAACTTTCACCACGCTCAGATTTATAATTATACGTTCTTGGAGTGAGTGCATACACTCATGAAGTTTTTAGTAACTTCAGGTCACTGCAACAAGCCTGGGTACAGTTTACCGACGGATGGGTACAGGACCTTGAAATGCACCATGTAGAACGACCATCGTACAAACAAAGGTAAGTTTACCAGTCTCACAAATCGTCGTCATAAATACACATTCATTAACCGTTTATTAATATAACCTTTGAGCTCAACGGTAATTAATTAGTAGTGGAAATAATTTCTGGTACGCATTACAGAAATGTAGCAGTGACAATAATATTGTATGCTGTAATCGCACTGGACAATTAGTGATACAAAACAACTGTTTTATCCTGTGAATAAAAGTATATGTTTTTGTCAGGACAATTCACCATTTATGCACAATAAATAAAGGAGCATAGCGCGACAATTTCTGTTCAGCGCCAGACTTGCTTGTAACCTATATCACCAATTATGTTAAGAAAAGTGACGTATTAACTACTACAAAACACTGACCTTTGTGGGAATGCTTGGAGCAGACTAACATGTGAGCTGGAGTGTTCTGGGATGTTATATTTGGTATATCCAGACCATCCGTCGGCTCTAACTTCGGAAACATGGCTTAAAAAATTTCTCTTGAACGACGTAATCCGATAAAAAAAATAAACGATGTCTTTGCCCGTTCGGCTTCCCGTGGCTGTCATGCGACCGGCTATTGCAGTTAATAATACAACAGCTTCTTGCCATTTTTTGGGTTTCTTTTTATCGCTGTGTAACTGAGTTCAATTGAAAGCCTGCGTGCGCTAGTACCTCTTGCCTCAAGTTCCCAGAATCCTTTGCGGTTTTACCCCTGAATGACGTCACATTTTCAATCTCTGGTGGGCCGGTCTCAGTCAAAATGCCCGGGCCGATTTTTTGTCCCAGTCCAGCCCTGTATGTGGATATGTGAATTAACTCTTAAACCGAAACCAGTTATTTATTGTCCTGTAAATTATTTCCTATATTTAAAGAAAAACAAATGTGAATGCAATGTTACTTATAAGCCTCTACACTAACATGGTGGGCATTACCACTGTGTGGCTGTAAGTGCAGCCCTCACATCCACTCATCAAAAATTCCCTCATTTTGTCTGCAATCTCATGACTGAGCTAAGCCTCCATTTAGTCCTCTGAAGATACTCAGAAAGGCTTTCATTTTCATTTCACAAGAAACCATTCCAACAGTTTTACATGCAACTGATTCAAGTAGCACGCCCTATTTATGCAGTTTGTTTTCCTGACTGAGTACAGCTCAGACAAAAGCAGCAGCATCTGGTTCAACAAGCCACCAGTTTTATTTTCTTCTATGCTAAGTGCAGAGTTCTGTCTTCACCTTCGCCTACTGGAGAGAGTCTGAAGAGGTTAAAGCAACATGTTTATAAAAATGAGCCTGACCCTGGGTGCTTTACTGAAAGCCTGTTAAATGAGCTCTAACAGTCTCTGTGTGCTGATGCTGTTACCTTTAGATAAGGTCATCACATCATTACAGCTTCTGGGAAACTGAGATTTTCTAATGTTTAACACTGTAAGAGAGTCTATTTTTTGCTAAAACTACAAGTTTTTCCATAACTTTACAAAGGTGGCAGCAACAGATGTGTGTGGATCAACAACGCATAATATGGAGTGCGACCATGTAGCGTTTAAAGCGTGGAAGTACTTACAGTACTTTGAGTTTAATTCAGTAAAAAGTGACAAAAACATTAGCGTCCGCTGTACACTCTGTGTGGGAAGAAAACATCTTTCTGCAGCGAAAAATTAAACTTCAAGTCTGAGCAAGTACCTAGCATGCCGCCACGGGAATGTGAATTTCACAGAGAAACCCCCGGATCCTCCCACTGACATGACCACTGCTGCACCAGGCAAACCTCCACCCGCCCCACTCCTGCTAAACAGGTGAAAAATAGACTTTTTCATTTGATAACATATTCTATGATGGATTATGCAGAAAAAATAAAATTGGGCCGAAAGATCTGCTATTACTTTTATTACCTATTCAGGTTGTGTATCATATTTTTAAAAAGTAAGTAACTAATTACTTTTGAAAATGAGTAATCAGTAAATTAATATGATTACTTTTTGGAGAAATAATCAGTAATTAGTAACTAATTACTTTTTTAAAGTAACTTGACCATCACTGCTAATAACATCCGAAGCGTAGTGTAATAAGTCAGTTGTGTTGTTTTACAGAGGAAACAGAACTCTGCAGCAATCTTTACATATGATTTGTCCTTGGTTAACATAATTTTTACCAAATCCAAACGTGTCTTCATCCCGACTAGATTAGGAACCTTCAAACTGCAAAAGGGGAGTCTTAAAATGACTGATAATAGTAATTTGCTGTCATAGCAAATGCCTCAGGCTGAACTAAATGCAGGGAGATCAGATTCAGTGAGTGAAGCTGAACAGGAAACTATTCACAAAATCCTGAAGCAGGGAAAGTCCTTCAGTAAAGTGATGTGTCGTAACTGAAGTTTGTTTTTATAGTGTACTTTGGCTTCATGTAATAGAATGTTGTAAAATTTGACAACAGGAGCCCTGATGGCTGTTCTGAGTCTGAGTGAGGTGAAAAAATCGAGGTTGCTTTCAGTCACAAAGTTGCAGAGAAAATGTAGGAGTGTTTGAGGACCAGATTTTAAGTCTGACTCATTTCCAGTGTCACTCTCAAAGTCGTGAGGCGTGGCAGGCTTTCAGTTTCATTGCATAAGAAACAGTTCCATCAATTTTACAAGCAGATAATTCACACGGCACACCCTGCTTCCTGACTGACTACAGCTCAGACAAAAGCAGCATCATCTGGTTCAATAAGCCACCAGTTTTATTTTCTTTCAAACAAAACCCAAAGCAGCCAAACATCCTGTGCACTGTGTCACAGAGTGGATCAGAAATAGACTCAGAGTTCTGTCTTCACCTTCACCTACTGGAGAAAGTCTGAAGAGGTTAAAGCAACATGTGTATAAAAATGAGCCTGACCCTGGGTGCTTTACTGACAGCCTGTTAAACGAGCTCTAACAGTGTTTGTGTGCTGATGCTGTTACCTGTAGATAAAGTGGACATCACTGTAGACCCAGAAGCTTTTTTAATGAATAAAATGCTTTCTAGAAAAACCCATATCCTGGATTTATGGCAGCTATTTAATGAGAGATTTAATGATTGATTGAAATATTTGACGAGCACCTCAGGTCAGAATGCAGCTGTGGTTGTTTTTGAACAAAATTATTCATGATGAAGTTTTGTAGTCGTTTTAAATCTGCCATCACTTTAAAATGAGGTTTAAAAAGATGTCACAATATTCAGTCAGATATAAAGTGCAGTATTATAAGAAAGGCACCTCAGTGTCAGCCATATGAATGTAGTTTTGTTTAATATACTGGGATTTTCATTATTAGAGATATTTTGTTATATTCTGTAACTTTGTAACACATTGTTTTATTTATTTTAGTTTAGTCAGTTACTGTTCTTACTGACTTGGAACAACTGTGATAATAATAATTTCCTCTGAGATTATTAAAGTATCTTATTCAGCTCAAAGACAGAAAACAGAGGAGACAAGGGGGACAAATCAGAAAAATGAGAATATTTTGAACAGATGAGGAGAAGAGCTGAGGAGAGGACTCAGGGATCAAGGATGCCAGATGGGAAATGAGAAAATATGAAGTCTGTGAAGGTTCTCAGTCATCCAGGTCATCGTAGTCAAAGGAGTTTGCAAAGAAAAGCGTCTGGACTTCTTTGAGTTGCTTGAAGACGTTTCACCTCTCATCCGAGAAGCTTCTTCAGTTCTAAGGTCAAATGGCCGAGAGTCCCAGATTTAAACCCAGTGGGAGTATCCCCCCAAGGAGGGACAAAGGACCCCCTGATGATCCTCTAATCACATGCGACAAGGTGTGAAAGCGGGTGTGGGACCTAATCAGCCAGAGTTTCGGGTGAGCTCATTGTGAAACCTGGCCCCACCCTATCATGTGATTTCCTGAGGTCAGATGGCCCAGGATGTGAGTGGGCGTTAAGGCGTCTGGGGAGGGAACTCAAAACTGGATTATAGATGGCAGACAGTTGGTGTCGTAAACCACCGCCTCTGTTCAAAGATGGTCGCTCACAGTGGACATAGATGGCCTCTTTCACTCCTCTTTCAAACCATCTGTCCTCTCTGTCCAATATGTGAACATTGGCATCCTCAAAGAGTGACCTTTATCCTTAAGATGCAGATGGACTGCTGAGTCTTGTCCTGTGGAGGTGGCTCTTCTATGTTGTGCCATGCGCTTGTGAAGTGGCTGTTTGGTCTCTCCAATGTAGAGGTCCGGGCATTCCTCACTGCACTGTACAGCATACACTTGCTGTACAGTGCAGTGAGGAATGCCCTGCATCTTAAGGATAAAGGTCACTCTTGGATGGATGGCCATCTGACCTCAGGAAATCACATGATAGGGTGGGGCCAGGTTTCACAATGAGCTCACCCGAAACCCTGGCTGATTAGGTACCACACCCGCTTTCACACCTTGTCGCATGTGATTAGAGGATCACCAGGGGGTCCTTTGTCCCTCCTTGGGGGATACTCCCACTGGGTTTAAATCTGGGACTCTCGGCCATTTGACCTTAGAACTGAAGAAGCTTCTCGGATGAGAGGTGAAACGTCTTCAAGCAACTTAAAGAAGTCCAGACGCTTTTCTTTGCAAACTCCTTTGAGAAAATATGAAGGAAGAAACAAGCAGAGTTTTTATGACTGTCTGCTCTTCTGATAACTGATGATGGAGGAGAAGACATGAAAAACAAATCAGGCTGAATTCAAGTTCTGAATGAGCTTGAATTCATTCATTCATTCCATTCATCCTGAAATGGGAAGTATGGTCTGATGTCAAGGATGCCTCCTGGGCACCTCCTGGGTGAGGTGTTCCGGGCATGTCCCACCGGGAGGAGGCCCCGGGGCAGACCCAGGACACGCTGGAGAGATTATATCTCTCGGCTGGCCTGGGAACGCCTTGGTATTCCCCCGGATAAGCTGGAGGTAAATAATTATAAATATTTATAATTAGGTGAGGGAGGTCTGGGCTTCTCTGCTTAGGCTGCTGCCCCCGCGACCCGGCCCTGGATAAAGCGGAAGAAGATGGATGGATGGTCTGATGTCACTGTCAGTGTCTCTTTTGTCAGTCGGCCAACCTCTGTGCATTGTATCAATGAGGATCTGTAGTGCTTTGTCCTCTCGTGTAGCAGTCCTTATCCTGTTTAGTCTGTCAGGTGAGATGGGTGCATGAGTGACCATGTTAATGCTCTCTATTTCCTCCTCTATGGAGCCCTGTGGTGAGCACTCTGGAAGATATGCCCTACTCAACTTGTCTGCTAATAACATCTTTGCCTGGCACATACACCACATCTAAGTCATATTTCTGAATGCGGCATAAGCATCCTTTGCAACCGTTTGGGTGCACTCAACAGCAGTTTTCTTACAATGGTCTCTAAGAGTTTGTGATCACTGTGTACTACCACTTTACAACCATATGTGCACTGATGAAACTTCTCCATACTGAAAACTACAGCCAAAAGCTCTTTTTCGATCTGGGCATAACCTTGCTCTGTACGTGTAAGTGCTCTACTCGCAAAGCCACAGGCTTACCCTTCTGCATGAGTGCTGCACCTAACCCTTTGTCAGAAGCGTAACATTGTACTGTCAGCTCTTCCTCTGGGCAGTAGTATTTCAGGACTGGAGCCTCTGCTTTAGTCTCTTTCAGTCTCTGGAATGCGTCTTCATGTCGAGTCGTCCAGTTCCACACACTGTCTTTGTGTGTCAGTTGTCTCAGTATGTCACAGTGGTCTGACAGATGTGGGCAGAACTTTGCTAAGTAAAATGGTAAATGGCCTGTATTTATATAGCGCTTTAATGGTCCCTAAGGACCCCAAAGCGCTTTACATATCCAGTCATCCACCCATTCACACACACATTCACACACTGGTGATGGCAGCTACATTGTAGCCACAGCCACCCTGGGGCGCACTGACAGAGGCGAGGCTGCCGGACACTGGCGCCACCGGGCCCTCTGACCACCACCAGTAGGCAACGGGTGAAGTGTCTTGCCCAAGGACACAACAACCGAGACTGTCCAAGCCGGGGCTCGAACCGGCAACCTTCTGATTACAAGGCAAACTCCCAACTCCCAACTCTTGAGCCACGATCGCCCCGTAGTAGTTCACCATACCTAACAGTCTCTGCACTGCCTTCACATCTGTAGGTCTGGGCATTTGTTCTATAGCCCTAACCTTAGGGCTAACCTAACCTTAAGGTTAGGGCTAACCTCTATAGCCCTAACCTTCTCTGGGTCTGTTTTCAGACCGTTGCATGTCAGCTGATGTCCAGTGTACGTAGTTTTACCATGGTTTTACCATTTTAATTATGCTACACTTAAAAATAGAGACATGTGGTGAGACTGGCCCTGGTAGCAGTGAAGTAATGCCTTAAAAACTGTCATTGATGTAGCTATACACACGGTCAAGACTGTTTCTCCTCTTGTAGGGAGCAGGGCATGATGATTTGGGGGGCACAGTCTTGCATGAAGAAAATTAATCTGTTTTTTTTTTTAAACCATGGAACACTTAGCAAATGTGGTAAAAGTACCACTTTTTGATATTTTAGACTGACAAGACCCATTATTTTTTGCTTTAAAGGACAAATTTAAATGGTTTCAGAAAAAAAGAGAAAATGAGCTTTGTGCCATTCACAACATACTGCTGACTGAACACTGAAAGAATCTGCTCTGCCTAGATTTTACCATGTGTGCTTCACATTAACATCCACCTCATCCATTGGGACCTGGCAAGAAAATTCAAATTGTTCCTGAAAGATGAGTATTTATTTTAATGAAGTCAAGATGGTGGCACGGTGGTTAGCACGGTTGCCGCACCGCAGGAAAGTCCTGAGGTCAATTCCACCCTCAGGCCAGAGTCTTTCTGTGTGGAGTTTGATGTTCTCCCCATGTTTGCGTGGGTTCTCCCACAGTCCAAAGACATGCAGTTAGTGGGGATAGGTTAATTGATCAGTCTAAATTGCCCATAGGTGTGAACTCAGGAGTGAATGTGAGCGCGAATGGTTGTCTGTCTCTCTGTGTTAGCCCTGGCGACCTGTCCAGGTTGCACCCTGCCTCTCCCCCCATGACAGCCGGGATAGGCTCCCGCGACCCTAAAAGGGCTAAGCGGAAGCAAATGGATGGATGGAAAGTCAAGATTACAAAAAAGTATGTTGTTCTTGTCATAAAGCAGCTATTCTACTGCAATCCACAGTTTTACCAATAGATGGCAGCAGATGTTTTATGTGATTCGAGGCCTTTTCAAACTTCAGTGAGATTTTTGATGGGAGAAAATAGAGTTTAAACTCTTCACTCACAAACATACTCCTCTGAAGCCCCTCTGTGCACTTCAAAGACTGAATGATGCTCTGACTGTTTTTAAGTTGAGGTTGTGGTTTAGTCTTTATTCTTCATGAGAGACAAAAACCAAACCAAACCAGAACAAGTCAAATGTTCCATTTGACACCTTTGTGAAACCCACAGAACCACACGAGGAAAACAGATGAGAATATTTTTTATTTATCTCACAGAGAAACTAAACAGCTGATGTTGAATAAAATCAGGAATCAGCAAATAGAAAAAGACAGTAAATTTACTGAGGACATAAAAAACTGCATGGCCTAATTAAATAGATGGCATTGGCATCTATAATACATGTCAGAAAATAAGGGAGTCATTTTTGTGACCTACGAGACTAATTCAGTGATAAAAAGTCATAAAACATAAAAATCTTAAACATGAGTTTGTTTTGTTTGACCAGTTGGAGACCAGTAGCTGGACGTCAGTGGTTGGACTGGTGGACTTCTTCAGTGAAGAGTAGACGACGTCTGGCTCTGGTCTAAAGTCTGAACACAAACACACACAGTTCAAACAACAGGAAACAGCTAGAAAATCCAACCTACACCCTTTGTTTTAGGTTTCAATGAGACAAATCATTAAGTAGAAGTAGAAGTATAATAATTAAGTAAAATAATCAATTTAATTAAAATAATTAAATTAATATACATTTTTACATGTTGTCTCTAAATAAAGCAGGTTAATGTACAAAAACTGAGATGACTGTTAGGAGGTCATGTTGGAGGCCATTACTGAGGTTTTGTGGGATGAGTTGGTTTGGTTTCTTCATCATTTGCTCGTTGTTGTCAACTTAGTGAAATTTTAGAAAGACTGACTTACTTACAGCCTTTGGTTGTTTGTTACATATCCTAACAAACATTTACAGTAAAAATATGACAGTACAGAAACATTTTGTGTCTAAGTGTTCAGAAATGCAACACCTGTAACATTGGTGTGTGCATAGATATTGGACTTTATAGGACAACTTGATTTTCTTCACATAACTGCCCGCATGCAAAGAACTGGGGGGAGTTTCTGAGTAAAAGAGATGTGGACGACCACAAAGTTGCCATCTTCAGTTAAAGCAGACTGACACTCTTCACCACAGAGCACAAAACAAACATGTTCTAACAACATGGACACTATTATTAGCCAAACCAGAACAATGTTAAGAATTCTCACCTGCTACTAGTCAACAACAGGATGTAGTTGCTGTGGTTTTAAATGCAGAACAGTCCAAGTTCTGCTTGATTACTAGCATAATTACTTTGTTAGAGTACGTTTTCACTTCATCACAACATCCAGTCGTCTTGGGTCTATCAGCACATCTTCACTCTGCATTATTTGTGTCATGGTCCGACAGCCCTTGCCTTGGCTGCCTGCCCATGCTTATTGTGTGTATGTTGCTCCCTTCCTCTCTCCCACTCTCTCTCTCTCTCGCTCTCGTACGGGATTGTTTACCTCCGAGCAGTGGCGAGCATTCCCGAGAGTGTCCCGCGCAGAGAGACTGACCGCACTTGTTGTTGATCGGAGCCGACCAGCTGTAACCAATTATCCGCCATCTCCCGGCTGCCGTCTTAACAGGGCGATCGAGCGTCAGTCAGTGCTGGATCATTGTGTGAAGCACGGTAGAGCGGCGCCGACGGTTTTTGTAGCAGTTTATGTTGAGCTCAGGATTGTTTAGTTACTCTGCGTGTGTTTGTGTGTTTGCCACCAGGAGGGAAACGGAGAGAGAGATCACGGGAGCTGGACCACCTTTGGGATTACTGTTTGGAAGGAGTCACTACGTGTGTTTTCACTTCAGGGCCACGAGCACTGCTAGGAGGAGAAGGAGGAGACCACACCTGGGCACCCCATCACTATATATATTGAACTGTTGCACCTTTACCGCACTGTAAATAAATCCACTGTCTTCTCCCAAAGGAGTCCTGCATACGAGTCCTGTTTTCTACACCTACCCTGACAGAATGATCCAGCCAGCATTGGACTCAGCGGACTCGATGCTGTACAACGGAGCTATCTCTTCAGGCGGACCTATTAGAACGACACGAGAAGATGCTTCAGCATATTTCTAAGGAACAGGGCGCCCTGCTTCAGGTAGTAACGGAACTCAAAGGTATGTGGCAATCCCCTGGCCCAGCAGCAGCTAATGTTTCACCTCAGTTACCCTCCTTAAGCGCGGCCGCCTGCCCTCTTCCTCCCTCCCCACCTCCACCCATGCGTGAGCACACCTTACCTGTGCCTGAAAAGTTTTCCGGGGATTTAGATAAGTGTAGAGGCTTCTTGACCCAGTGCGACTTGAGTTTTCGCCAACAGACTCACGCCTATGCTACCGACGGTGCCAAGATTGCCCTCATGGTGCAACTCATGACTGGGAGAGCCCTGAAGTGGGCTCAGGCAGTGTTGCGCTCCGACCCTAATGTTTCTTATCCTGACTTTATGACCAAGTTCCGCAGTGTTTTTGATAAATGGTAAATGGTAAATGGCATGCATTTGTATAGCGCTTTTCTAGTCCATAGGACCCCAAAGCGCTTTACACTACATTCAGTCATTCACCCAGTCACACACACATTCACACACTGGCGATAGCAAGCTACATAGTAGCCACAGCTGCCCTGGGGCGCACTGACAGAGGCGAGGCTGCCGGACACAGGCGCCACCGGGCCCTCTGACCACCACCAGTGGTCAGAGGGCCAAAAGTTCTAATCCGGATGCAGCTGCTCACCGTTTGTTTTCTTTGAAACAGGGCAAAAGGAGTGTGGCGGATTTTTCTGTGGATTTTTGGATCCTGGCTGAGGAAACTGGCTGGGAGGAAAAAAGCATTTCGGGGGGCGTTTCTCAATAGCCTGAATGAAGGAATCAGACGTGAGTTGGCCGCCAAAGAATTGCCTAAATCGTTGGACGCTTGATTAATTTGTGTATCAGCCTTGATGACCACATGCGAGAATACGGAGGGCGGGCTGAGGGAGCCCGCCGGGCAACAGGGAGCCCAGGTGGTTGGCTGAGCACTTCTTCTGATGGGGGAGGTCAAGGGGAGCGTGAGCTTGAGGAGACGGAGGAGGAGCCGATGCAGCTAGGGCGAGCTAGATTCAACAAGCCGGGGTGGAGGAAGAAGCGCCAGATGGGTGAGTGCTTTACATGTGGAAAGAAAGGGCACTTTGCAGACTCTTGCCCGTCCCGGCTAAAAGATTCGGCCCATCAGTAGCGGTGGGGTTACTGATGGGTGCGACAGGAGATGTGTTACCCCACCTCAGCTGCCCCGCCAAGCTTATCTTTCAGTCCATAACTCATTCCTGTAATGCATTAGTGGATTCAGGTGTGGAACAGAGCTTTATGGACGAGACTTTAGCCAGGAGATTGGGGGTCCCGCTCGTTTCCCTGCATGTTCCTTTAAATGTGGCTGCCCTCAATGGTGAAGTGCTGGCCAAAGTCACACATCGCACGCATGAAATCACGCTGGTTCTTTCTGGTAATCATGTGGAAAAGATAAGTTTGTTTCTGTTTAAGGCGCCTGATACTCCATTGGTGTTAGGTTACCCGTGGCTTCAACGTCATAACCCTCAGATAGATTGGGCCCAGGGTAGTGTGGGGGGATGGAGTGAGTGGTGTCACAAGCAGTGCTTACGGTCAGCTGTTCCCAATCTGACGCCGACTGTGGCGAAGGACTCTGTCAGTACTCCTGATCTCTCTGTTGTTCCGGCTGAATATCAGGATCTAGCTAAAGTGTTCAGCAAGAGTTTGGCCTCATCGCTTCCGCCTCACCGACCTTATGATTGTGGCATTGATTTGCTTCCGGGAGCTACGCTGCCCACCAGCCGCCTATACAGCCTGTCCAAGCCTGAGCGCGAGTCCATGGAGCGCTATATCACCGACTCGCTCTCCGCTGGCATCATTCGACCATCCACTTCTCCGCTTGGGGCAGGATTCTTTTCGTTGAAAAGAAGGACAAATCCCTTCGCCCCTGCATTGACTTCCGTGGTCTCAACAAAATAACCATCAAGAACAAATATCCTCTTCCTCTGTTAGCGTCCGCATTTGAGTTGCTCCAGGGAGCCACCCTTTTTACTAAGCTGGACCTTCGCAATGCCTATCATTTGGTTCGTATTCGAGAAGGGGACGAATGGAAGACTGCATTCAACACGCACTTAGGCCATTTCGAATATTTGGTCATGCCTTTCGGTCTTACCAATGCTCCGGCGGTGTTTCAGGCTATGGTGAATGATGTGCTTCGGGATTTCATTAACCACTTTGCTTTTGTGTACTTGGATGATATTCTCATTTTTTCCAAGACTTGTGAGGAGCATGTTGAACATGTCAGACTGGTGCTTCAATGGCTGTTGGAGAATCACCTGTTCGTCAAAGGTGAGAAGTGTGAATTTCACGTCTCGACAGTATCTTTTCTGGGGTTTGTGATTGATCGGGGCAGTTGAGAGCAGATCCTGCTAAGGTCAAGGCAGTGGTGGAGTGGCCAGGGCCTAAGACCCGGAAGGCACTCCAAAAGTTCTTGGGCTTTGCGAACTTCTACCGTAAGTTCATTCGTAACTTTAGCACTGTGGTGTTGCCGTTGACTACTCTCACTTCTCCTAAACGGCAGTTTGTGTGGTCGCCCAGGCCCAACAGGCTTTTGTGCGACTGAAACTGTTGTTTTCCTCTGCCCCCATTCTCATTCAAGCAGATTTGTCTCGACCTTCATTGTGGAAGTGGATGCGCGGATTCTGGAGTGGGAGCGGTCCTTTCCCAACGAGTGGACGGTAGGCTCCATCCCTGCGCCTTCTTCTCCCATCGTCTTTCCCAGGCAGAGCGTAATTATGATGTTGGGGATCGGGAGCTCCTGGCAATCAAGTTGGCCTTGGAGGAATGGCGCCACTGGCTGGAGGGGAGTGTACATCCGGTGCTGGTCTGGACGGACCATAAGAATCTGTCGTATCTGCAGACGGCCAAACGCCTCAACGCCCGGCAAGCCAGGTGGGCCTTGTTTTTTACTCTTTTTGATCTTGTCATCACGTACAGGCCAGGGTCGCTGTAACACCAAGCCGGATGCCCCTCGCGCCAGTTTGCTTCCAGTGGGGAGGGGGAGGAGGAGAAGGAGGAGAGGACTATCATCCCGGCCGGCTGTGTGGTGGGTGCGGTGACGTGGGAGATTGAGAAGTTGATCAGGGAGGCTCAGCGACTGGAACCTGATCCCGGTTCTGGCCCCCGCGGGCCGACAATATGTTCCCACAGCTGTCCGTGGCAAGGTCATTCATTGGGCGCATGCAGCTAAGTTCTCCTGCCACCCGGGTAAGAACCGTACCATCAAGTTCTTACAACGCTTGTTCTGGTGGCCTGCTCTGGCGAAGGACGTCCAGGAGTATGTCGCTGCATGTACCATCTGTGCTCGGAACAAAGTTCCTAGCTCTCCACCCTCGGATCAGTTACGGCCACTTGCTGTCGCCAGCCGCCCATGGTCTCACATTGCGTGGACTTTGTCACGGCTTGCCGCCATCTTCTGGTAATACCGTCATACTTACCATTGTTGACCGGTTTTCCAAGGCAGCCCATTTTGTGGCCCTGGCTAAACTCCCGTCTGCTTTGGAAACTGCTAAACTCCTTGTCCAGCATGTTTTCCGTTTACATGGCATTCCCCAAGACGTTGTGTCGGACCGAGGGCCCCAGTTTACTTCCCGGGTGTGGAAGGAGTTTTGTGCGGAACTGGGGGCCCAGGTCAGTTTGTCTTCTGGCTTTCACCCGCAGACAAATGGTCAAGCTGAGAGGGCGAATCAGGAACTGGAGGCCATGCTACGCTGTGTCGTCTCGCTCACCAGTCCACTTGGAGCGAGCAGTTGGCCTGGATTGAATATGCCCACAACGCCAGTACGTCAACCGCAACGGGAGTGTCACCTTTTGAAGCCTCCCTGGGTTATCTACCTCCGCTCCTGTCTGTCATGGAGGGCGAGCTTGCCGTGCCATCTGTCCAACATCATATTCGTCGATGTCGGCGCGCCTGGAAGGCTACTAGGGCAGCCTTGCTTAGGACGGCGGAACGGAACAAGCGCACTCAGGCGCCGGTTTACAAGGTTGGCCAGAGGGTGTGGCTCTCGACCAGGTACATTCCCCTTCGGACTGAGTCCAAGCTGGGTCCCCGCTTCATCGGGCCTTTCCCTGTTCAGTCGGTCCTCAATCCGGTGACGTTGAGGTTGTCTTTGCCCCGCAATATGCGGATTCATGATGTGTTTCATGTTTCTCAGGTGAAACCAGTCCGGACCTGCTCCTTGTGCCCGCCTGTTGGGTCCCCACCACCTGCCCGGATTATCGATGGCGCACCTGCATATTCCATAACGCGGATTATGGACGCTAGGCGCCGGGGTAGGGGTTTCCAATACTTGGTGGACTGGGAAGGGTATGGTCCGGAAGAGCGTTGCTGGGTGCCGCCGATCCGCTATTCTCGATGACGCTATGGTGAGAGAATTCCGCAGGCGGCACCCGGACAAGTTTGGTCGGTCGCCGGGAGGCTCCCGTTAAGGGGGTACTGTCATGGTCCGACAGCCCTTGCCTTGGCTGCCTGCCCATGCGTTATTGTGTGTATGTTGCTCCCTTCCTCTCTCTCCCACTCTCTCTCTCGCTCGTACGGGATTGTTTACCTCCGAGCAGTGGCGAGCATTCCCGAGAGTGTTCCCGCGCAGAGACTGACCGCACTTGTTGTTGATCGGAGCCGACCAGCTGTAACCAATTATCCGCCATCTCCCGGGCTGCCGTCTTAACAGGGCGATCGAGCGTCAGTCAGCGCTGGATCATTGTGTGAAGCACGGTAGAGCGGCGCCCGACGGTTTTTGTAGCAGTTTATGTTGAGCTCAGGATTGTTTAGTTACTCTGCGTGTGTTTGTGTGTTTGCCACCAGGAGGGAAACGGAGAGAGAGATCACGGGAGCTGGACCACCTTTTGGGATTACTGTTTGGAAGGAGTCACTACGTGTGTTTTCACTTCAGGGCCACGAGCACTGCTAGGAGGAGAAGGAGGAGACCACACCTGGGCACCCCATCACTATATATATTGAACTGTTGCACCTTTACCGCACTGTAAATAAATCCACTGTCTTCTCCCAAAGGAGTCCTGCATACGAGTCCTGTTTTCTACACCTACCCTGACAATTTGCCCACCTTGCAGAAATGTTCTGAATTTGCCAGATTGTGAGGACATGCTCACCGTCTTAAGGTCACACCACAGTACAAAAACATTTTCTGTCCTTCTAGAGAACAGTTTGCAATGCGTGTTTCCAAATGTTCAGAAATGCAACCGTTGGGGTTTAGTGTTCCAGTTCATAATTATCTGGCACCACTACCGTGTCAAAACCCACACACTACCACTAAGTACACAGTGTACATGGAGAACTACAGGGACAGGGCCTAAAGGAAGGATCCAGAGACTTTATTTTGATTTTCTTAAATTTTGGTTGATTTTTATGCTGCTCTTGGATGAGACTGATGTCTTACTGCTTACTGTGAGAATGTTTTATAGTAAGTCTGATGAGACAAAACAGGTAAAGTATCTACATTTGAAAGGCACTCCTTTCAAATTAAACTTATAAAGTTACAAAAACAACAAGAATTAATCTTTATTATGTTATGTGTAAAATGTCTGTGCATTTGGTTTCTGACTCACATTGTTTTACACTAGACAGCTCAAACATGTTAATGTGACTGTTTGTGCTGTCTGGCTAAGATTACTGACAGTGCCAGAGAAGGTTTTATGTGGCAGTGGCAGGGACGGTGGGTTCAATGCTGTACTTTACTGTAGTGTTGTTAGGCTAACAGTGTGACACAAAGACACGAAGGTAACTGGAAATGTGAAGTCTGAGCGCACAGAAAGACAGTCTGGAAAAAATATTCCCAAGAGTATAAAGAATATAAAGGGAATTTTACCAGCCAGAGAGCACTGTTTTACATTTAACTGTGTTTACATACAGTGAATGTTGATTAAGTAATCAATGAGATGTTATGAGTTAAATTTGACTAATTGTTATAAATAGTATATTAATATATATAGTATATCAATACTCTTTTTCTGACAAAGTTGTATTTTTACTCAGTTGTATATAGCATTTGTGTTTTTTATCCTATTGTATATATGATTTTATTTTATTCTATTCTATTCTGTACAGTTTTGCACAGTATCTTATTCTTATTCTATTCCAGTGTTCTCTAATTTTGCTATATAACTTTAGCACTGTCCACTTTCTGTTGTGACAAAACAAATTTCCCACATGTGGGACTAATAAAGGTTATCTCAACTTATCTTATATGTTAAAGAGGACTTATTCTTCTAATTGTCCATCCTATATTACAGTTCACAATAATCCCCTTTTACCTTACACTGAACAGTGATGCAGTCTTTCAGTGCTTCCTCTGTACATAAGCCAACTGTTTTGTGATTGGCTGCCCCTGACAAATAAGAGTTTGGTATGCGCTTGGGGGTTCTGTGTCTGTGAAACTGAATTGAGAGCAGTCTGCCTCAGTTTTAATACACTTGTAATGTTTTTTCTTTTTGTTATACTATTATCTTTCTAATTATGTTGTTGTCTTTTTAAAGATGCCCATTCTTGCTCTTGCCTCCTTAGAGTTTCTTTGAGTTTTTCCTTGTGTGTGTTCAGTTCATTAAGCTATGCAAAAGATAAACATCATGCTAGTTTAGCATGAGAGCTGAAAACAAAGTGAGCAACTAGCTTGTCTCTGTCCCGCATTGAAGCACAACTTTACCTCTGGTCCTCTTTGGTCTGACGGTTATTTGTCCATAAGTGATGTCTTCAGTTCTCACTGCTGAGTAGATAGAAGCTGGATCACTGTCTGCACAATAAAACACATTCAAACACATTAAAATACACTGCAGGTAAAACCACAAGAGGGTTGTTATTAGGGATGGGTACCGGTGTCTGGTGCCATTCTGACATAAACGGTAGTAACCAGACCGAAAAGCAGCGCACATTTCGGTGCTTTATTTCCTGAGAGTGATATACTTTAGAATCTAGCCAATCATTTTACTTTGCAAGCGTAGTAGGCGGGCCCAGGTACGTACGTTCTTTTAGAGCAGAGCTACAGATTAAAAATGCCCAAGGCGAAGCGGTCAAAAGTCTGGCTGTACTTCACAGCAAAAGATGCAAACTCAGCAGCCTGCAACAAGTGCTTTAAGCTGATACTGTGCAAAGGAGGTAACACCTCAAATCTGATGAAACACCTGGCGACGCATAGCGGTTTTTTAAAAGCCGAGAAACACGCCGTATTTCATAGCTTGCTGCGAGACCTCACACTGTGCACATCTACTGCGGGTGTGGTAACTGTTATTGGACCCGGAGTTAGCAACATCCCCCAAAAACCCGAAGAGTAGAGTCCTGGCCCCTAGCCCTGCCAGTGTAGCAGAAATGATGATGGATGATGATGGCAGCAGCAGCCGTTCTTCTCTGCGTGAGTAGCTTCATGTTGTTCGTGTGTAATTAACGTTGAGTAGGCTAACCACATTATTACATTAATGCATGTAAGGTGAACTAGCAAACACCGTCGTAGTTACATGCGGCTGTCTTCTTGTTTGATGGCAGATACTCCCTTCACCCTGGCCAAAAAGGCTAAAATGACCAAAGAAAAAGTGGAAAACAGTTAAACATGAGAGGTTTTTGGACAAAGTTTGTGTTTTTTCCATTGTTTAAGCACTGCTTCCAGCCAAGAGTGAGACCATATATGCCCTATAGGTGCAGAAAAGGCTAACATTGTTATCTTTTTACAAAAAAACAGCTGAACATGAGAGGTTTTTGGACAAAGTGTGTGTTCTCCATTCTTTAAGCACCGGTTTGAGCACCGTTTAAGCACCGGCACCATTTCAAAAGTACCGGTTTGCTACTGGTATCAGATAAAACCTAAACGATACTTGATAGGTATAGCTTAAACCTATTCGCTGGAACGTTGAAGACAATGCAATTACACAGCAAGACACGAGTAGGCAAAGTTCTTTATGTTTCACGTGCACGGGAGAGAACCGGACAGGCGCCGTTCCTTTGCTTGACCCCAGTTGCTCCCGTCCGCTCTCCCATAACACTGCTCTTTTATTGTGGTTTCATGAATATGCATAGGGTCATTAACATATGACATCTTACATAGGTAAGTGTGTGTGTGTGTGTGGGGGGGGGGTGTCAGAGCGTGACCCCATATATGACTTCCCTAAACCTGCTGGCCTGGAAGTCCAGCAGTTTATCTAAACAAAAGGCACTTAGCCTAAAACAGACATAGATACGTTTATCCTACCATAAAACAATAAGACAAGGTACGACCACTCCCATGCTCCCAGAGTGCTCTGGAACGCACACAAAGTTTGCAGACTATTAAGGATCAAACCTCTACCAATCTACAACTAATTATAAAACTCTAAGCATATATAAGTATATATTTCTAAGCATAAATGACAATCAACAATACAAAACCTAACAATACCCATCCCTATTTACAACCCTTCTCATTTCATCAGTGTTGGGACAATGTTTCTTTGAAATGTAAAGAAACGCTTGTAACTTCATCACAGATGTTTAACCAAGAAGACTGGATGCTCTGATTAAATCAAAAGAAGCTTCAACAAAGTATTATTTGCAACCAGCTTACTGCATGTTTTCATTACATTATATTCACATTATGATATAATTTTTTGCCATAACAGATTTGTTTGTTTTTCACTTAAATTTTACAGGTTGGAGGTTACATCAAAGATGGGAAATGTTTTTAAATGATGTATTGTTATCTAATTTTTTTATCATCACAAAAACCTGTCATTTTCATGCACGATGACATAAATTTCTTTTAATTTTAGCTGATTACGCAACATCATTCATGAGTTCATTTATAAGGATGAGTGGAACTGGGATGTCTGGTTAGACACTCTGCTGGTTCCAGCTACTTGTCGCAGGACTCTATGGGATTTTGTCCATTTGAACTGCTATTCGGCAGGAAAACACTGAAAGAGTTGAACCTATGCAGGTTAAAACTGGCAGCATCACCATGCCAGCTGACTGTATTTCATCATCAGCCAGTGTTGTTCTTTATACATCAATATTACCAAAGTTTACCATAAGGCAGTACTTACACTACACTGTGCGGTCTAGCTAATTTCTCTCATTACTTATCCTATCTGCCAGCTCCATGTTATGGATAGAGTGTAAATCACCCCATGAAATGGCTGTGCCATGTTCAATGCAGGGATGTGCAGTTCTGGTTCTCAAGGCTCCTGTCCTCCCAGTTTCAGATGTTTCCATACTTCAACACAGCTGATTTAAAGAATCATTTACAGACTTGTGCACAACTAGGTGTTTGGGGATTATTTGATTTGAATTGGCTCTGTTGGTATAGGTAACATCTAAAACGTGCAGGATAGGGGTCCATGAGGGCCAGAATTTGACATCCCTGACTTCTAGTCAAGGTCATTCATCAAGAAAGTTGTTGTTTGTGTGTTTGTGAAGGTTTTGCTTTATTACTTCAGGGCCAACCAGTAGAGATAAAAGAATAGGAAGAATGAAAAGATCTCAAAATATTGAGAATTTCTTCCTTAAGAAGGCTAAAATACAACCAGAAGCAGAGAGCAGTGTCAAGGAAAGGTGGACTGAGCAGCAGTCATCATTGTCACCTGTGAGTTCTACAAATGAAGGTATGTGTGAGAATGCATAAGGAAAATGCAAGGAAGGGATGTTTATATTGTCAATTATTCAGCCGATCCATAGGGGACAAATCCTAAGATTTGGGAATAAATAATTAACTAAGCGAATATATGTATTGTGACAAATACACGGAGTGCAGAATTATTAGGCAAGTTGTATTTTTAAGGAATAATTTTATTATTGAACAACAACCATGTTCTCAATGAACCCAAAAAACTCATTAATATCAAAGCTGAATGTTTTTGGAAGTAGTTTTTAGTTTGTTTTTAGTTTGAGCTATTTTAGGGGGATATCTGTGTGTGCAGGTGACTATTACTGTGCATAATTATTAGGCAACTTAACAAAAAACAAATATATACCCATTTCAATGATTTATTTTTACCAGTGAAACCAATATAACATCTCCACATTCACAAATATACATTTCTGACATTCAAAAACAAAACAAAAACAAATCAGCGACCAATATAGCCACCTTTCTTTGCAAGGACACTCAAAAGCCTGCCATCCATGGATTCTGTCAGTGTTTTGATCTGTTCACCATCAACATTGCGTGCAGCAGCAACCACAGCCTCCCAGACACTGTTCAGAGAGGTGTACTGTTTTCCCTCCTTGTAAATCTCACATTTGATGATGGACCACAGGTTCTCAATGGGGTTCAGATCAGGTGAACAAGGAGGCCATGTCATTAGTTTTTCTTCTTTTATACCCTTTCTTGCCAGCCACGCTGTGGAGTACTTGGACGCGTGTGATGGAGCATTGTCCTGCATGAAAATCATGTTTTCTTGAAGGATGCAGACTTCTTCCTGTACCACTGCTTCAAGAAGGTGTCTTCCAGAAACTGGCAGTAGGACTGGGAGTTGAGCTTGACTCCATCCTCAACCCGAAAAGGCCCCACAAGCTCATCTTTGATGATACCAGCCCAAACCAGTACTCCACCTCCACCTTGCTGGCGTCTGAGTGGGAATGGAGCTCTCTGCCCTTTACCAATCCAGCCACGGGCCCATCCATCTGGCCCATCAAGACTCACTCTCATTTCATCAGTCCATAAAACCTTAGAAAAATCAGTCTTGAGATATTTCTTGGCCCAGTCTTGACGTTTCAGCTTGTGTGTCTTGTTCAGTGGTGGTCGTCTTTCAGCCTTTCTTACCTTGGCCATGTCTCTGAGTATTGCACACCTTGTGCTTTTGGGCACTCCAGTGATGTTGCAGCTCTGAAATATGGCCAAACTGGTGGCAAGTGGCATCTTGGCAGCTGCACGCTTGACTTTTCTCAGTTCATGGGCAGTTATTTTGCGCCTTGGTTTTTCCACACGCTTCTTGCGACCCTGTTGACTATTTTGAATGAAACGCTTGATTGTTCGATGATCACGCTTCAGAAGCTTTGCGATTTTAAGACTGCTGCATCCCTCTGCAAGATATCTCACTATTTTTGACTTTTCTGAGCCTGTCAAGTCCTTCTTTTGACCCATTTTGCCAAAGGAAAGGAAGTTGCCTAATAATTATGCACACCTGATATAGGGTGTTGATGTCATTAGACCACACCCCTTCTCATTACAGAGATGCACATCACCTAATATGCTTAATTGGTAGTAGGCTTTCGAGCCTATACAGCTTGGAGTAAGACAACATGCATGAAGAGGATGATGTGGACAAAATACTCATTTGCCTAATAATTCTGCACTCCCTGTAGGATCTACTGTACAATATAAAGCGCCTTGAGGCAACTTTTGTTGTGATTTGGCGCTATATAAATGAAATTGAACTGAAATTGAATTGAATTGAATATATAGCACCTTAAGGTGACTTTCACCACTTACCCCTTGTCCAGTCTCTATGTGTGCGTGTGTGTGTGTGTGTGTGTGTGGGCATGTCATGGGTTTAATTGATTGTCGGGATGTTACAATGTGTTTTCCGTCTTCTGGTTCTCGCACACCCACCTTAATCACACATCTACCTCTGATCGTTGCCTTAGAACAGACTGTGCGAAGTAGAGTCTTATTGGGATGTGTGTGGACATGAAGTAAAGGCCTCGGGGAGACTGGGACAGCGACTGCTGATTCTGGACCTTTCTGAGCTGTTCTTCAAATTCACTGTGAATAAATTCACTGCTGAGCATTTGAAGCCTGCATTTGAGTCCAGCTTTTGAAGTCACCCTGGAACTAAATTGGATGATAATGAATTGTAGAAAATATTACCTCTGTTTCTCTGACTGGCTGTTGATGATCTGATCCTTTGACATAACTGTACATCACGTGAGTGATGACATCATCGTCTTCAAGTTCTTTATCTGCTAAAATTATACAAATGATATAAAGTAAAAAAGATAAACAGACATCACATTTAAGAAAGTTGTTACTGTAATCATAATGAATGTGAATGATTGTGAACTTTGTTCTACTAAACAAACTCAAACATGAAAGTTCAGGAAGTCTGAGTCTCACCTTCACATTTACAGTGAACACATCGTCCCACCAGCAAAAGCAGTAACACCAGTTGACCCACTACATAGGATGATCCAACACATGACAACACAGAGAGAACAGGAGGAGAGAGTGATGGAGGAGGTTTGGATGTAGGTGGAGGTGTGGTGGTGTGTTCCCCTAAAATAAAGCAAACACAGTCATTAAGTTGTCGTCACATTGTGAATGTTGAAAGCTGCAGAAACACAGACAGGTGAGTGTGTCACCTGTGACAGTGATCCAGCTGGATGGAGACTCTCCATGACCGCTGATGTCACACTTGTAGAGGCCTTCATCAGACCT